>JAAAKG020009758.1:0-21103 GCA_010014905.2 Druon quercuslanigerum
GAAGTATGCCAGGACAGAAAAGTATGGCGGAAAATAGTTAACAAGAAGAGTCTCAGTAGAGGAAACGACGCCTGAAAGACCTTGGGTCGGAGCAGTGTTGCGGAGTGAACGTGTTAATTAAATAAGTAACGCGAGAATTCCAGATCAATCTAAAAATTGTATAACCCCTTCCTCACACTACTACCCTCCCTACCGTGTGAGTCACGCCTACCCCGAAAGGGAAACGGCTTAATGGTGTAATAATAATAATAGTATTACTTACCTTCAACTTCATTTCGCAAGTAGGGGATGGCAGCAATTGACCTTTGTTTCCGTACCCGCAGAGTACTTTTTGTTTTGGGCATTTTGTCAAAACATTTTAATTATTTTTTAAAGAACATTACACTAAAAACCGATCCGTATTGTTTGGAGTATAACATATAACCTGGGACATCTTGCGCGTGGCGCAGTAGATGACGCTGCAATTTACAACTGGTATTATCTCGATATGTGGTTCCGACCTGAACCACAAGAGGACAATGCTACATCCACAATGTGGCATACCCGATCGGGGCCATATAGGAAAGTGGGAACAATTTGGGCAACTTCTGCACGGGTCTTTGATTAAAAAATTGACTACCTTCATAAAAATTCGTTTAATTTTTAGTTGAAAATAAATGTTCTAAACTGACAATGAAACTATTCCATTTTTTGTTAAAAAATCGCCTTTTTCATTTAGAAATTCAATTACTTGGTTAAAAATGTATCTTTTTTAGTTCAAAATTCAACTGCTTGGCAGAAAATTCATATATTTTGTTAAATTTTTTTTCTATCTTGGTGAAAATGTGATCTTCTATTCCTTCTTGATTGATTATTTGACTTAAAGCTAAACTACTCTGTAAAAAAATTTTATGAGGAATCATAATAAAACTAAAAAACTCAACTATTTCCTTTTAAATGAACTTTTATGTTAAAAATTATACTGTTTTTCACGAAATTCTTCATTTTGGCTTGAAAATTCAATCGTTTTTTAGGTTCAAAATTTTGCTGAATTTTGTTTGCAATTCTTTTGTTATTAAAGTTTTTATCTGGGAATATAATGATTTCAGGTATGCTTTAAACTAAATACTTAACAATGCTTTAAACTAAATACTTAACAAAATACTTGGTGCAACCTACTTTTTTTGTTCAAAAAAAAAAATTGTCAGCTTAAATAAACCTTTGGTTCGATTGACAAAACACAATTAGTTAATTTGCTGTATTCAAAGTAATTATTTATTCGAGTATGTTTAGTTGATTTAGCCAAATTAATGCTTTGACCGGAATATATCATTTATTAGAGAAAGATTTGGTTAAAGTAACAAGATAACAACATCCGGGATATTATGAATCTTAGTACAACATTTGGTTCGCAGGTTGCAGTTTAGTTCACCGGTGCAGGCAAGCTAACCTAGAAATTTATAAATGATGTAATAACCTCAAAAAAAGGAATAGAAAAATCTTTTTTATCAGAAGAGCTTTTTCAATATATTTTAAACGACCGTTTATACGACGGTTGCTGATTCAAACAAAATATTTGTTTGGATCAACCAACATATTTGATTGGATCAACCCAAACATTTGGTTGGATGAAACAAAATATTGAATGTAATCGACAAAACGTTATTTACCAAAGAATTTAATTCACCAAATAGCAATGTATTTATTTGTTTGATCCAACAAAATTTTTGTTAAATTAATCGAAACTTTTTCTGAGTTTATCTGATTGAAAAGTCGTTTTTTTGGGTACAAAATAATTGTCTTTTTGGGTAAAAAATAGTTGTCTTTTTGGATTCAAAATAAATCTGAGTCTAATTTTTCTAAAGCATTCGACTTTTGTGCTTGAAAAATTTACTTTTTTGTTGATAATTCATCATTCGTAATTGAAACGTCTTTTTTCTTGATTGAAACTTATCTTTTTTGATGAAAATTCAAATGTCTTCTAAAAAGTTTACCTGTTTGTCATGAAAATTCCAATATTTAATTTTTAATCTTTTTTGTTTGAAAATTTCATCATTCGATCAAAAATGTCTCTGTGTATGCTATACGTCGCGCTGACAATCAGATTGGCTACAGTTGGCCCGCTCATTTAAAATGATGAAATATACAGGTGAAACTTTGCAACAACAAATTAATTATTATAAACAATTCTTTGGTTAAAAAACAGATTTCTAACGTGAAAGTTAAAATAACTATTTTATTTTACTCTTTTAAAAATAAATAATCCATTTTACATTTAATGGAAGAAATGCCTTTTTAATTAAAAATATAAACTTAAAATAATTTTTAATTTCTGTATGCACCTTACATTTCTTGTTCGGTGTACGGAATTATAAACAAAAACATAAACAAAAATTTTTAATACGAGCATTACCTGTGTCGAAATTTTCCGCGGTTGGCCCTATTACAAGAAGGTTTCGAGTCGAATCCCGGCCTGGTCAATCCCGAGATGGTATAATCTCTATTTGTCATAACTATCAGTTATCATAATTTCTATTATACCAAATCTTTGCATTTGAAATCATTTTCTATGTTCGAATTTGTAACCCTCATAATATTTACTATACATAATTTTTATTCAATACAATGTGTTTTTCGGATTTGTATTCAACTTAATTTTCAGCTTTCCGAATTTCCAGATAACCTAATATTAATTTCCACGAATTTCTACTTGTCATAATTTCCACTTAATCGAATGATCATTCGATATTATTTCTTTTTTCCCAAATAATGACATAGCCTAGCATTCATTTACACGAATCACCATTTATCATAATTTCCACTTCATCGAGTTATTATGTCAGAGAAATTACATTTGTCCTAAAGCCCAACCGGCCTAAAATAAAGGCGCGAAATTCAAGTACAAAATGCTGATGGATTTTTACTTTGACGAAAATGAAAGCCAATTTGTCACATGAATTTAATATTAAAGCATTATATTATCATAAGTATTTGAAAAAACACACTCAACTCTTGCGAATTTCAAGACGCAAATTTTTCAAGGATTACCTATTTCAAGTAATGTCAGTATAGGTGGCCACGGTAGTATAGGTAGAATATAGTATAGGGGAAAATGCCATGAAATTTAGGTTTGGATAAAATATTCTAAGCGTAAAAGTAAGTCATAAATGTACGAATAGTAATATTTGTCAAGTGTAAACTGTATTTTCTCAGTATCTTCCATTCTTTTGTCGATTGACGGCCTTTCAGTTTTAGGAAATAAAATAAAATTTGCTTATCAATAGATGTGTCTGCAAAGATGCAGCATCGTACCAGCGTGACCTATCGATGGCCTGGATTGATTACCGGAAAGCTTTCGAATCGACATCCCATAAACTTATCATCTGTCTCTTGGAAAGCTGAAAGGTCCAGCCGCAAATCGTGAGGTGCATACAGAGATTGATGCCACTTTGGAAAACTATATTTACTATCTAATCTGGAAAAAATCGTGTGACAACTAACAAGGTCACTTTCCAAAGAGGTGTCTTTCAGGGCGACTTCATGAGCCCACTCCTCTTTTGCCTCATATTATTTCCATTATTTCTAGTACATCGCCATTGCCAGGGGTACCTTTGCAGAAAACCTGCAAATCGAAAGCACAAATTCACTCATGTATTTTACATGGATGATCTTCAGATTTTGTATGCTAAAAATAAATAGCAACTACATATAGCTCTAGGGATCTTTGAACGATACACTAAGGAAATAGGAATGGAACTTGGGTTACACAAATGCGCCAAGTTTTATTTGAAGCAAGGAAAACTTAAAGGCATATCTGAAGCCCCTGATCTCGTCGATAGAAGCGCTATACGACACCTTTGCGCTGGAGAGACTCATACGTACCTGGGCGTGCCACAGAGCCGCATTCTGGATGTGATATCTACAAAGGATACTCTCAGAAGCAGATATAAACGGCTCATCCGGCAGATTAGGTCTTCCGAACTGTCAAGGAACAACTGGCGAGGAACAAAGTACCTGCAACGAACATGCTTGCCGTCCCGGTAGTACTCTATTCATTTCGAGTGGTTCCATGGAAGAAGAACGAGCTCAGATCGCTTGATATCGGGACACGAATGGTTATGCACTTAAACAAAAGCATGCATCTTAAGTCTTCTTTTCCGCGACTACACATTAAACGCCATCAAGACGGTCGCGGAATATTGAATCTTGTATGTCTTCACAACAGGATTATTTTGGAAACAGCACATAGAGTCGCAAATGGAAAAGACCCTCTTCTTAAAATGGTTAGAAAGCATGAAGAAATGGGCAAAGGAGCGTTTATGTACATCAAATCTTATCTATCTCGAGTAATCCCTCCTGAAAGCCCGGATTCAGAAAGCACAGGAGAAAAACTTCCGGGAACAGCTCCTCGCTAAGAGGATGCACAGCATCTTCTACAGAAATGTGGAGGAAGTCAATGTCGTGTGAGCTAACTTTTGCTTTCCTTAAATCACGCGGATTGTAGTGGGGCACGGAGGGTTTCATTTTGGAATGACAAGCGTCAATTTTGAGCGAAGACATTCCCGATGATAGCATGCACATCCCGAGCATCTAAGACACATACTATCTAGTTGTCCAACTCATGCGGGAACGACACAATGCAGCACTAGGAGTGCTTTATTACAATCTCTGTCACTCTTACGACATTAACCTTAATATCGCACCTCTAAACGTTTCTAAGGAAATAGAGGCAATTGTCGAGAATGAGAAGTACCGCATATACTGGAACTTTATATTCTCGACAATTGTTTCTGTTGAACACTCGAGGCCTGACATAGTTCTTCTTGACTTCGAGAAGCGAACCATGTTCGCTAATGAATTTTCGGCACCAGCTGACAAAAACATCATAGCCAAGGAGAATGAAAAGAAAGAGAGGTATAGAGACCTTGTAAGGAGGTTGCGACCATTGTACCCGGAATATTTTGTTAAATTTATAGTCCTTATCATCAGCGCTCTTGGAGGTGCAAAGCTTTCACTGGTTAATAGCCTGAAAAGCATCCCTGAGTGTGAACAGTATGCTAAAACACTTGCGGGGAAAATGCATAAGGCGGTCTTCTTTGGGTCGCTCCGTGTCCTCAGGGTGTAAGAGACTTTTGCCGAAAGGTCGTATTGATTTTGTCACCGACTGTAACCACCTTTCTCACAGTCTTGAGACGTGGTTATGGCTGAAATTTTACCGCGATTTCGCTGGGATCGGGTGCTATTTTTCAGATTAGCACCCGATCCCGCCAAAATCCTGCGGTTGTCCTTATAAAAAAATTTTAATTATAGATATTATTCGAGAATAGTGCAATTAAGTTTGCAGCACTAATTGCAATACTTGTAGCATGAAAGATTGACCTTCTGGTAAATCAAACATTATTCAATAAAACAATTAAAAGTTTTTTTCTTAATCCATATCCAACACATGGATTGAAATCATTTTGGAGATCTGAGTAAAAAGCATTTGGTCACAAAATAAAACCGGGCAATAACTAGGAGAATAGTAATAGAAAACTCGATAAAAAATTTTATTTGGCTAGGACATTGAAAAACTTACCATTTTTTGAAATGATCAAAGTTAATGCATTCCAAAGTTGTACGTACTATAAGAGTGTTGCGATATTCAAAAAGTTTCATAGGCATTATATTTTATCCTGATGTAGTTATTTTTGCCTGATTATGGCAAAAAAATATTTTGTGTTCAACAGTGTTAAATATGAGACGCGAAAGTATAAGTTAATATCTTATAAAGTTGTAATAACCATATTCGGGACCTGGGCCTCATAACATAAAGTACCGAAACTTGATGACTTATCATGATGAATAGGAGGAAGGAGAAGAAGTATATAGCTAATCACGTAATTGCCAAAATACTCAGGTTCGCTAATTAGACACAACACAATAAATCGTGAAAAGAAGAAAACAGACTTTGAGTTTCGAGAGCATTCATAATTTGAAGTAAAAAGATCATCTCAAGCATCACATAATTTCGATAACGATATAGAATCTTTACTGAATCTTTAGCGAATAATTTATATTCTCTAAATGTACAGAATCACTACTGTAAATATTAAGGACTTAGATTCAAATAGCACAGTATGGGTTTTTAGTTATATTAGAAGATGCGATAGGAATATGAAAAACGATTGAATGATAATGATCATTATGCACTATATATTTGTAATATTTTCTATTTTAAAGGACCTGCTTTGCGGTTTACAATAAATAACAATCTGATTTTTCTTTCAAATCTTGAGTTTTATTAAATGAAAAGTGACACACCTCTCACACCTCCGTTAAAAAATACTACAAATTGCACTCCACGATAAAAATATATATCTAGGAAGGAAAGATCACGAAACTGATTTGTTAGACATATATTTTGACGATAAGGGTAGGGAAAATTGTGATTCATCGCGTAACGAGATGTTTCGAAAACAGGAAGATCGATATCGAAAATAACAGTTTTCTAGGCAGGGATAAAAAGAGTAATTGGAAGAATGACAAATCTGAGTGCGGTGAGCATGTTGATGATGTCAAGCAGATGCTAAAAGTAATAAGACCACGGGTATTTGAAACATTATAGTTGACATTGAAATCTCAAAATTTTATGACAAACATGAGAATAATGAGATTAAATTTATTTAGGGCCTGAAACAGTATAGAAGGATTAAAAGCGTCCCAATCAAGAAAAATTGATTATAAAATGCGTTCTTAATAGAAAAGCCCGATCCTATTTTTTTGCAAACTCGCATTTTTCGGGTATAACGAGAATTTTAAACATGCATTTTTACGAGAATTTTTTTTGATGGAGTACAGGGATGAAAAAGAACGAATGTGGAGAAAGAAAATACTCTAGGCGGGAAGGAAATTTAGTTACCTACTTTTATCAACAAGTTAGGAAGGCGAATTACTAAGACCAAAAATTACCCGAAAATACACGTAATTATCTGATAATTAAACAACTCCCATTGCGAGTTCAGGATATTTAAGCAGCCTCTGATTTTGAACAGACATGGAAGCGCAAACATTGTAGAAAAACGAAGGACACGTAATAGAGATAGCAATGTGAACTAAAATCGCTGCATGCAAAAAAGATATTATACTCAAGACGTGAGTAGGGAAAAATGTAGGTGGGACAGAGAAATAGAAAATAAAAATAATAGTAGTTGGTATAGCCACGTAAAAAATTAAGCAGGTTCCTGTGAATCATGGAGATATGATACAGGCTCTGCGGATGGACATAGTAAAGAAAGCGATGATAGAAAAAAGGATAGGCCAATGTATAGTGACATAAAACGCAACGATGAAAAAAATGGACACAAGGGTAGAGACAACGGTAGGTACAATGATAGGTAAAAGAATTGGTACACTGATCAGTAAAACAGTAGATACAATGATTGGAATGGTTGGGAAAAAAAGATTGGAAAAGAGAAAGCATGGAATTGAAGAAGTCAGAGAGTAATATGAGGACAGATAGGAAATCAAAACCTCAGGCAACATAATCGAAGACCTAATCGGCGAAATAAAAAAGGGAATGTGCACGAGAAACTCTTAAAGAAATAGTAATTGTCAGAATAGTGATACACTCCTTACTTATTGGGGTATTTAGTGGTAGCAGCAAGGGGAATAATCTTTGGGGACGATTGATTTGTATCTATCAAGAAGGTGATATAGGGAGTGTGTGAGAGGGGATATAGTGGAGAAGGTGGAAAGAGCAACTGATGTTTCTATCACATAGGATAGAAAGAGATAGCAGGAGGAAAAGTGATCTGGAGGAAAGGCGGTGAGGAAGGGTGAATGATGTAGTAGCTGAGCGGCTGTTTTTGACTTTATTCTAAAGAGAAACGGTGTTAGCGACGACTCAATTTATTAGGCACGATGTCTCTGCGGTAACTGGCGGCTCGAATGCCAGCTAGCCTGTTATCGGAAGATACCGAACTAAAAAGGATTGTGTTTATGTGTGTGAGGGACAGCAATGGCTTGCAGTCAAAAAACTATGGCTGGTTATCAGCTGTAAGCATCTAGGGCTAGTTTGCAGCTGTAGGATTTGCGTGTAAGGGTGTTGCTTACCAGCTGCCAGACAAGTGACGTTCCGTGCCAGTGCGCGCCGTATATAGCTGACTCCGCAAGGGAGTCGCGCGTAGGGGGTAGGAAATCGGTGGAGGGAGATGCGCGCGTCCAGCTTCACTGCCTCTCTACTTGCATTCCTCACCTCTACTCGCCCTGCCACCATGATGACGTCACGGCTGACGTTGCTTCTCTCTCTGTCTCTCGTACTCTAAAGTCTAATATTTAGTTGATGTAATTTAAGTTAGTTGCCTATTAAATGAATAAACGTCGCCTGCAGGAGTGCCTTTAATCTATCAATAAAATAGTCTCGCTCTATGCGAACCGCGCATAACAAACCCACTCGTCCCGGATAGATATTTATTTATTCGTAGCCATCTGATAATAATAAAAACATGCTTAAACTCTAAAATATTAGTCTAGCGTCATACATTTAAAATTTATAACGACACTAAATCTAAAAAGTAATGATTATAAAAATCTGGCCAAATAAAATCGAGGCTTAATAGTACATGTACACAATCTTAATCTAGTTTCCTCCTGATTAAATGCCTCATCCGAGGTGTCCTCTTCTTCTTCTTCTTCTTTCTCTGCAGAGGATGGTGACGAGCGTGGTTGTCCACAATCATTAGCAGCAACTTTACGGGATGGAAAGGGCTGATATGCGTGAAGTGCTTTCGGTCAAAAGGGGTCGTAATTCCTGCTTTGCATGCGTGAGACAAGGTTCGGCCATTGTCCCAGAATATTGAGTTGTTTTGAATAGCGAGAGTCTCTATCCTTGGCGCTGATCTGTTTTGTTCCTCTTCAGACAAAGATACTGAGCGTGGTTATCCACCATCACTAGCTGTGGCCTGTTTGATGGATGATATGGGAAACGTGTGTATGTGTGTATAGAATTGTTTGGTCGGGCACACTTATCCAGCGTCGTCCGTTACGGTTTTCTTAGTGAGTGTTCCCATCCTTGTTGCTGATGTTTTTTCTTTCCCTCTTGAGGAAGATACTGAGTATGGCTGTTTACGATCCATAGTTGTAGCTTGTTTGATGATTGCTACGTAGAGAATGTTTGTTTATGTTTACATGTGTGTGAAATTGTTTATTTTAATTGTGTTTATGTGTTTATGCGGTCGGGCGGACTTGTTCAGTGTTATCTGTCACGGCTTCCATAGCATATTTTCCCATCCTGGATGCGGATGCTTTCTTTCTCTGCTAAAGAAGCTACTGAGTGTGGTTGTTACCTATCACTAGTTATAGCTTGTTTTATGGTTTGCTACTGGAAGCGTTTCAGTGTTTGAATATAGTAAATACTCCACCTGGCGTAAGAAAAAGTTATTTATATCCACTTCCGGAAGTGGTATTATTTTGCAGCTACATGTCGGTTAAGTGAGCTCTCACAGGGAGGGTCACAGAAGGAAGTTCGGTCAGGTCATTCATCTTGAATCGAAATACGATGTTGCTGTATTCCAAGCCCCAACGTTCGTGCAACAATTTATACGCTCCTTACTTATTGGAACATTTGAGGGTAGCAGCAAGGAGAATTATCTGCGGGGATGATTGCTTTCTGTCTATCAAGAAGGTGTGATAGGGGGTGTGAGAGAGGGGAGATACTGGAGAAAGTGAAAGGAGGGACTGATGTTTCTATCACATAAGATAGAAAGAGATAGAGAAGAAAGAGTGATCTGGAGGAAAAAGGGTACGGAAGGTTGAATGATGTAATAGCTGAGCGGTTGTTTTTGATTTTTACTTTATTCTAAAGAGAAACAGTGTTAGCAAAGATTCGAGTTATTAGTCAAGAGGGGTCGGGAAGAAGTGAGTAAGCGACAAGAATATTATTAATAATAAGAAGAAATTGTTTAAACAATCACTCTTGGTGACATTTATGTCTAATTTTTTTTATCTCTAATTACCTCTAATTGAAAATTGAACAACAAATGAAAAATTTGTGAAAAAATCGGGACTTTCTAACCCTATTCTATCGTAAAATTGCTAAAGACGATAATAAATTGTTTAAGCAGTTTACGTAAACATCCAATTGTCAGTATGAAATGGCTTGTTATGTACCAGAAATAATTTTAATGAAAAAAACCGCAAAAAATTAAAATCAGCGTCGAAATCTCGCAAAACCAACTTTTTCATTAATATGGGTTTTTGGGATGCTATAAAACAGACTTATGGTGGTAATATTTAAAAAGTGATACTTCAATTATATTCTTTGGCTAACAAATTTGACAAAATAAATCGCATGAGCGATTAAATTTTTGAAAAATTAGTACTATTTAAAATCCAGTATTTTTCAAATTACTTTACCTACATGCAAATATAATATTCAGTTTAATTACAATTTTCAATGAAATATACACAATTCTTAAGATTCTTTTTGGACATTCAAATAATGTATTCACTATTTAATAGAAGAAGTAGTAGCAAGGTAGCGTGTTACTTTTTTTAGTAACGGTAACGGTAACGTGTTACTTTTATAATAGAAGTAACCGTAACGGTAACGCGTTACAAATTCTTAGGTAGTAACGGTAACGTTAACGCGTTACATTCAGACAGTAACGTGTCAAACACTGCTTGCGAGTTGTGGAAAATAATTATGGGGTATTCGTAATTGTTTACACGTAAGATTGTTAAAACAAATAATTCTCTCGGAACATGACGCAACTCCCCAAATAAATAATAATATATTGCAAAAATATACGGGTAGTTTGGTTTTCTTAAACACCAATTTGACCCCAGGATTCTTCCGAATTCCGTACGAGAAAGAATACAGAATATATACGGCATTTGTTTCCGAAGAGAAGGCTTACCACTTCTTCAGAAATCCTTTCCCAATGAAAACAGCTAGAACTTGTTTCTTTCGTACAACTAATAACGCTCTTGGGGACGAATCAGCGGATTTTGTACCAGTTTATGTTCTTGATGTCTTGATTACGTGAAAATCGTTTCCGGAACAGTTAGTAGATTCGATATTTTTTTATTTTCTTTGAGACAGGGGAAGCAGGATTAACCTAAAAGTTAAGTAAGTCTTTTTGGTCCAAAGATAATGTAAGTTTTTAGGGTTTATATTAACTCCTGAGCACATACAACAGAAGGCAGTCCGTTCGCAAGCAATCAAGGATATTCCAATTAAAAGAAATAGAAAAGAGCTCCAAACGGTACTTTTTGCTTGTGGCTATTATAATCGCTTTGTGGAAAAATATGCGACATTCATGGAATCATTTCGTGATTTGCTAATAACAAGAGTTAAATGTAAATGGACCAAAAAACTTGACATTACTCTCTATTGAATTATGTCAAGAAATGAACAGAGGATGATATTGTATAGTAAGAATGTATTTAATGGTAAAGAAAAGAATTACATAATGTAGGAAAAGGGCAATTACAGTCAACAACTTTTTCCGATGCGCACACAGGTAGCGTTACCAACCAACTAACTCTCGAAGGTTCTGAAGCAAGGGTATGTCTCCATAACTGACCTGACAAATACAAATTTACATGAGTTCAAAAGTTGAGACAGGTTAAGACAAGGACCATAAATTTCTACTACAGATTTATGATAGTTCCTTTTCAGACAGTATCGTGTTAACTGCACTCTCTATTAGATGGCCCTTTAAATTACTTTATTACAGTTGGGCGAGAGGAAAAAATCTAGTAGACCTTCTAAACTGATCCATAGCTTCTCGATACAATACAATCATAAAAAAGTCTAGACAGCAGATGTGCAGTTTTCTAGAAAAAAAACTTCAACACCCTCCCTAAAACTGGACATCTTCACAATGAAATATCTTTCTTATACTTAAGACCTAATTTATCTCGCAAATACTCGAATTGAGGTTTTGACAATGCCTTTGTAAAAATGTCAACTATTTGCTCTTTGCTTTTAACATACAATACAGCAATTTCGCTTTTACAATACAAATCACGCAGACAATGATATCTTACATCAATACGCTTACTTCTTTAATGGAATTCAGGATTGTTAATCAATTTAATAGCGCTAGTATGATCGACATATAATACATAAATAATATCAAGAACTTTACAATCATCAAATAATTTTTTAAGCCATTTCAACTCTTTCGCTCCTGAAGCAACACTCACATACTCTCAGCTTCGGTCATTGATTGAGCTACAAATGGCTGTCGCTTGCTTTACCATGTAATCGCCGCACTCACATGCTTACATACAATACCACATGTAGATTTTCATGTGTCTTATCACTTACATAGTCTGTATCACTAAACGCTTCAAGATCGCCGATTCTTGTGTTCAATAAATCCATATCCGAAGTCCCTTTAATATAACGTAAAATTCGTTTAATTATTTGCCAATGAGAATCGCGAGGTTCCTTTAGATTCCTCGATGCTACATTCAGCGCAGAACTAATATCTGGCCTTGCTACCGCCGTTTGCAAAAACATGAGATTTCCTACGGCTTCTCTATAAGGAGCCTTACGGACACTATCATTTTCTTTACTATCTGACCAGTTCACATCTATAGGAGTTACTATAGCCTTTGATTCGCTTATATTAAATCTTTTTAAAATATTTTCAATATATTTACTTTGATAAATAAATATCAATCCGTAATTCAATCTATCGATTTCGATCCCAAGAAAACTCTTTACGTCCGTTGTGCTTTTAATTTTAAACTCTTTGCTTAATTCATCGAAAAATCTATCAATTAATGCTTGATCAGAGGCCGCTATTAAACCATCATCAACATACAAAACAAGAAACATTACTTTACTATTGTCATGTAACGTATAAGAATAAGGATCTGCTTGACTTTGTTTAAAATTTAATTTAAAAATAAATTTGGTAAAATTTTCCATCCTACATCTAGGTGCTTGCTTTAAACCGTATAAATTTTTTAACAATTTACATATACGCTTTGTACCGTCATCAAAACCTTCTGATTGTTTCATGTAAATGTCTACTCATAATTTTCCAAAAAAAAATGCAGTTACAATGTCAAATTGACCAATACGTAAATTAAGCTTTACTGCAGTACTAAGCAGAAATCTGACCAACCCCCTACTAATTATTTTATAATCTTTCGGTCTTTCTACTAAAATCCAACTTTTTTCCCATGTTGCGACTTCATTCCATCACGCATAGCTTGTAGCCATAATTCTTCCTCGTTAATTGTTACCGCTTCATTATAACTCAAAGGTACTTTTCTCGCTATGTGTACAACTGGATAACCATAAAATTCAGTTTGTTTGGTTACAGGATTTTCACGCGGCGCTCTTACATCAACATTGTTGTTCGATTGAGGCTGATTTTCATACTCATGATCACTATCCGGTTTGCACTCAACTCTTTCGATCGTTTCGTCAACATTATTTTTACGAGATTCATCCCGATCAACAGCTTTATTCAACAGCGCCTTTTTGTCTAACTTTCTCCTCTTCTCCGCAGCATATACACAAAGCATTCCATCCCAAAAACTTAAAAAATTTCGACGCCTGCCGATTTCCCGTACCATAACTCATACGGCGATTACATACGCTGCAATATTCATAGCCTCTGCCCACAAGTACAAAGGTATATTATCTTTTGAATACAAGATCGAACGGCCGACTTCTACAATCGTACTATTTTCTCTCTTGGCGACACCGTTTTGTTTTGCAGTATACGGATCGTTAATTGTATGTTTCATTCCCTTTTAATTTAGAAAGTTCTCGACTGCTTTAT
Source organism: Druon quercuslanigerum (assembly GCA_010014905.2). NCBI lineage: Eukaryota > Metazoa > Arthropoda > Insecta > Hymenoptera > Cynipidae > Druon > Druon quercuslanigerum. Next base: position 13,770 of record JAAAKG020009758.1, read on the forward strand.
TTATGAAATCTTTACCGCTATCGTTATCCAATTCTTTAATTTTACAATCAAACTGATTTTCAACTTTCAAACAGAAAATTTTTCATTTATCAATCACTTCTGACTTATCTCGTAAGAAGTAAATTTTAGTGAACTTTAAAAAATCATCTTTCAAATTCAGATACTAAAATTTCTTTGTTTGATGATTGTTTGATTCTATTTTACTACTGGTGTTAGAACTCGACGGTTCTATAACCCGTATATCTAATTTATATAGGTGACTGACATCCGACCCTTTTGCAATTATTTTTCCTTTTTGTAAAAACATCACTTCTTTATTGTCATTACAAAGATTATGATCAATGACATTGTTCGTTGCATATTTAAACCAAAAAAAAATTATTTCTCATCTCGGGTACATACAAACCATCATGCATTGTCGCAACTAATTTTTCCCCGTTTACAAAAGATTCAATTTCTATGTTACCTTTACCCAGCGCATCTAAGAAGCTTCCGCCGGCGATTTCTACCTGCACCATTTCGCTGAATTCTCCATAAGTGCTGAAACATTCTCGCCGTTTGCTTATATGCTCCGTCGCACCGAAGTCAATCATCCAGACGTCGTCGTTATTCACTTGCGTCGTATTTCCCACGAAAGCGATTTTCTCTGCTGCTCCTTTGCTGTTGTTCACCTGCTCATTCTTCACTCACCAACTGTTCGCGCTATTATCCTTCTGGCTTTTACAATTCTTACTCCTGCGGCCCTTACCCTTGCATATGAAACACCGGAAACAATTTTTCTTCATATGACCAACTCTTCCGCGATTAAAAAAAGTAATCTGCTTTGCGTTATTTCCTTGCTTCTTATAATCATTTTTGTAGTGACGTTTTATTAAAAGTGCCACCGATGACTGTTCAACGATGTCCTCTTCTTTCCATCTTGACTCTTCTGTCATCAATCGCGTGGTCAGGCTTTCTAGACTTTTTTCGATTCATCCACAGAATCCGATGCACTATGAAAATGATTAAACTTCTTCGGTAGAGTCGTCAAAATTCTCATTATCAACATTTTCTTACTCACTTCACTACTGAGAGTCTTCATTTTTAATGTCAGCTGCTCTAATTTTAGCGCAACACTTTCAGATTCTTCCCATTTGAAGTCGAAGAACTGCTTCTGGGCCATACTTAAATTTTAATCCGATTTCATATCATACATCCCGTTCAGCTGTTTCCACATGTCGTGTGCTGTTGTGCAACTCAAGAGATAGTCTAATGGTTTTTTATCTACTGCCGTGAAAATCAACTGACTTGCAGTTTTATCTGCCTCAAAGAATGTTCTTTCATATACACTAATAACGTCGTCATCTTCCTCAAGAAGTGCACGATTAAGAAAACGCCACTGGAGCCAATTTTCTTAGCCACACAAGTCACTGTATTTCACACGGCACGCACTTCTTTATCACATTACGAACTTATCACGCACTTTGCGCCTCTGGGCCCCTAACCTTTTGAGATTATGTCAGTAAATGAGCAGAGGTGGATAGTGTATGGTAAGAATGTATTTAATGATAAAGAAAAGATTTACATAATGTAGAAAAAGGGCATTTACAGTCAACAACTGTTCCCGATGCGCGCAATGGCAGCGTTACCAACCAACTAACTCCCAAAGGTTCTGAAGCAAGGTCATGTCTCCATAACTGACCTGACAAATACAACTTTACATAAGTCCACAAGTTGAGACAAGCTAAGACAAGGATCATAAATTTCTACTACAGATTTATGATAGTTCCTTTTCAGAGAGCATCGTGTTAACTGCACTCTCTATCAGAAGACCCTTTAAATTACTTTATTACACTTGGGCGGAAGGAAAAAATTTGGTAGACCTTCTAAAGTGACCCATATCTTCTCGATACAATACAATCATAAAAGAAGTCTAGACAGCAGATGTGCAGTTTTCTAGAAAAAAACGTCAACACACTCAAAAAATTTATGTGCAATTTTCTAAAAACGGTTCCTCTTGTTTAGTATATGCATGACAAACTATTTCATTTACAAACAGGCACAAGTACAAAACGAATAAATGGGATCTTATTCCAAGTCTATGATGCAGATTATGAGAGAAACGTTGCGTTGTTTATTAGTTTTTTATCAAAACACGAAGTAAATTACACCATTACTGAACTACAATTATTAGTAGCTGTTTACATTTTAGTTAAATTCCAAAACTATTTGTTTGGAACATCCTTGAAAATAATCACAGATCACTGAGCATCAACTTTTCGCCTGATAAGTCAATTTTATAACTCATGGTTATCAGGATGATTAAATTTAATTTAAAAAATTTCGTTTAACGCAGAGTTCTGTAAGGGTGATAATAATATTGTAGCGGATTACTTTAGCAGGATAATTTCGGGTAACATAGATGAAGTTAAAGAGAAAAAACTGGTAACAGTAAATTATGTAAATCAAATGTTAAGCAACCAAAAAAATGTCTGTAATTTCCAGTCTCGTGGATTTTTATAGTCATGAAAAATAGTTGTGAAAATCATATTTTTAAAGTTTTTTTTTTAGTTTTCATTAAAACGGTAAGTTTGCGAAAAAATTTTTATAGAAAAATGCACCTTCATTTGCACAAATAAGATTATTTCACCTTTTCTGTATCGCTTTAAAGAAAAATTTCTTGCAATATTTTGTGTTTGGCTTTGCTTCAGTTATGTTGGTTTTCTTTAAATAATAATTTTTTCCAAGAGAAAAAAAATTAACAGAAGAAATAGATTTGGTTGATCCAATACTTAACTATTAAGGGCATGTGACACAGCGAAAGACCTACATTACAGACCTCACTTTATCAGTTATTGCATTTTCTTTTAACCTGAGAACTTTTCTTTGAAATAAAATATCGAGCTGAAAGTTTTGAAAATGTATTAGAGCACAGTGAACTCCGGTAAATTACTTCATTTGGGTAGGAAGTTCACTAAAATTATTTCCAAACAAATTAAAATTGGGTGCCTTCTTCATATCCTTTTTCTGAACTTCGAATCAATAAAAACTTTAAATGTATGAGTTTTACAACTATTTTGCATTATTATAAAAAATCCACAAGAATGAAAAGTACTGAAATTTTTGTGAATGTTCAAAATCCCCCTGGAAGTTATAAATGCAAAATGTTGCTTATTTATAATTACTTCGAAGTGTAATTCCCTTGTTGACTGGCCTCGCAGATTTTTATAGTCCGTTGCCAAGTGGTAGAGTAAGAGTAAATTACATTTTTTTGGTAAAAGACGCGTTCTCCAATTTGGTGACACTTTATGCGATAAGAAGATAAAACACAAGAATTCGTCTAGAAAAATTAACTGTGCATTATTTTTTTAAGAATTGGCGTTCCAAAATATATCAAGCATGAACCATGCGATAGGTAATGTATCCAGTAATATCACGTAAGATGTAGCTGCAATTTGTATTTCAATGGAAAAATAAAAAATTGTGATTGTTACGATTTATCGGAGTCCAGTGGAACAGCATCGTCGCATGATAACCTTAATTAGGTAGTATACTATGTGTCATGTGAAACTGATAGAATTCCCTGCATAAAGGATTTTAATGTAAAATGGCAGGAACAATGGAACCCAGACTAGATACGAATACATGATTTTTCATCCTGCCTACAAAGATTTTAATTTTTGTTAGTACCTCATGAAAAGTCCTAGAATCTGGTGTCTCAGAAGTGGCCAGGGATTTCTTGGATCACGATATGATTTTCTACGATCTGAATATAAGCATGGAGTCTATTCAGGACATCTTTCCTTTATAAAGACATTTTAAGCGAATCGTTAGAGATGCCTGTGACAGGGTAGCAGATACGGTGAATTGGAACAACATGCTGCGATTTAATTTTGTAAATAAAAACGTGCCGCGGTTTGCGCTAATCATAAAAAATCTATTAAACACTGTTTTTCCGTTGTGTAGGTATAGAATTAACAGACCTAAGCCACCCTGGTTTGCTCATGTTGTATAAAATATCAGTCGTATTCGCGATAGAGGTCGTTGCAAATGGCGGAAGTCAAAGAAACCAGCGGATGAAATCAAATACATGCGCCATAAAATTGTGCCACGACAACAATGCGCTGATAAAAAAAAGTATACCTGTCCTCCTTAATACAGACTTTTGTATTAATTGACTGTATCATTTATAAGAAAAAGTCTTGCAAAAGAAAAACGAGTGGGTTACAAGAACGTTCTCTTTTACCGAAATAGATATGGGACAGTTATTCCAGGCCATAACGCCATAAAATAAAATGCAGCTGGAGTAGATGCTCTTAGCTGCAAAGCAGTTTTGCTTTGCATCCCCTTCATTCTCCCTTCGCAACTACATATTTTAAATGCCTCCTTCCAAGGAGGGGTGTGCCCATATTCACGAAAGAATTTGACATTTTGCATGATTCCTAAGTGCCCTGAGCCTTCTTCTTTTAAGAATCTTCGCCCAATCACAATTTTAACATACCTTTCGGAATTTCTTGAGAAGTTGGCTCTTGGACAGCTCATGTCACATATGAATGGCCTGCAAGTCCTTTCCATATACCAGTCAGGATTTAGAAGAACACAATCGACTACAATGGAACTACTTACGGTTACAGACGACATAAGTAGAGCTATGGATTGTGGGACGTGACTCTTTTTGCCCCACTAGATTACTCCCGTGCTTTTGAATCGGTAAACCATCAACAACTCTTGAATAAGATCAAGTCATTAGGTGTAAAGGAGAGTGTACTTGTGCAGTTCGGAAAGGATCTAAAAAATCGTAGACAATATGTCTCCCTGTCGGATCCTACTAGGATCTATGCATCGAAATTCCGTAACTTGAATGTTTGGGTCTCACAGAGCGCAGTGATGAACCCGTCTCTCTTTCTCATATGCACGCTAAGGTGCATTCTCAGTTACGTAATCCGACCCAGTCCTCTTAGACTAGGCCAATTAGACATGCCAATAATTAGCATGGATGCTATTATTTTAGAATACGTGCAGCAAGCAAAGAATCTATTACTAATGGCAGGGCAGGATTGAGAATTTAACGCTCATGTATCTTCGAACTGTCAGGCAGCATACCTCCGATTATAAACTTTCTTTCAGTTTAGATAATACATGTCAATCTCTGTCAAACTGCTATTATACAGTAATCTGGTACTCCCTTTTTGAATAGGCGGATGTGGCATATACTCTATTCTGATCCGACGCCACAGAAGAGGAGGATACAAACGATACAGAACTCTTATCTACGTTGTTTTATAGATTACGCAAATTTGAGCATATTACACCGACGCTTTACGAATCAAAGTGGTTTAAGGAATAAGGGTTTTAGTATCGGGAACACCTAAATATCTTCACAATGAATTCGTATTTATCGAAGATTATAGAGCCCAAACATTCCTAGGCACTACAACAAAATAAGAAACTTCATGTCCCAACCGTTCGTACTGCTAAAGAAAGCGTATTCTTCTCACAAATTGCTTCTCGGCTCTTGAATATTTTTAAAAAACTCGCTAGACTTGTATACTATTGCTGAAGTAAAAACATACATGACAGGAATTGGGCTCTCTAAACTTTAAGCACCAATTCGTCAGTGACAATTAATATCTGCGTTATTAAGGTACCTTAACTTAACCGATAAGTCGATTTAGCTTAGTTTTAGCTGTAGCTCTTGCAATGTTCGCAAATTTCGTGTCGGTAAATTGTAAAGCAGTGATCACTGTACGTCGCTATTTGTTGCAGTTTGTACTGTCTTAATCATAAACTTGTAAATATTTTCAATTGCATTAATAAAGATTAATCTTATTATTATTTTCAAGGCTGTTTTCGGACAAACTCAGTTTTTCATCATAACCAAGGACTAAGTCAAGTGACTGATCATATGAGGATGTTATAAGTTCATAAAATACCTTAATTGAAACCTTTGGCGATGATGTTTTCGGTACAAAATTAGGAGCATGGTATAGTTCGGAGTTCGACTTTTACCGCGGTTGTACTTAAACTGCGACAGAGAGCGTCGGAGGTGACAGAAGTCACTTCTGAATTCTTTCTCAATCAAACCGAAAGGCCTATTACAAAGCCACCTAACACGTCCTCGGGTTACGGATAAAGGGTCCCGGTACCAAGGGTTGCTGCTAGAATGCTACGAAGCGAGTGTAACCCCTGAACGAGAGAATTACATGGAACGACTGCATGCTCTGTGGTGCCTAAAGATAGGCTGGGCTAGACAGTACGCGTCCGGAATTCTGTGTGTGATCGAATATACAACATCTGGCAGGCATTTTACCGCCAAGGTTCGAAAGTTGGCGCGTGAACTCCGGATCCGTTATCACACAATTAACAAGTCAAAGCTGCTGACTATCAGGCAGCATATTGTTGAGAGAAAACGGATACTATCTGACGCTAATAGAAGTCTAGAGCGGAGAGAGAGGTGAGTCAGAGAGAACCAACAGTTTCTCTCAGACCTATCTCGACTCTTCCAAGACCCTCCAGTTACTGTCGACCACCCGCTCAAACCTGAGGTGGTCGAAGTATTTTGGAGAGAAGTCTACAAAGTGCAACATAGACTGAAAGAAGACTCACAGATCATCAATAGCTTCAAAGAGCTGTGTAATGCCCTCATAACAACACCTGAGGAAGAATGCCCAACCATCGCTACCGAGGAGGTAAAAAAAGTATTGAGAGGTATGAAAAACTATTCTGCTGCAGGACCAGAAGGTATCAAGACCATTTGGTGGAAGAAATTTCCTTCCACACATCAGCATCTGGCCCGTATTTTCACCTCATATTTGAAGTTGGAAGAACCAATTCCGGAGTGGTTGGTGGAAGGGCGCACATTACTCCTGCCTCACATGATTGCCACTATCTTTAGCACTTCGCCATTCCCAGGGGTACCTTTGCGGAAAACCTGCAAGTCGAAAGCACAAGGTCACTCATGTATTTTACATGATTGCAAGGAAAACTTAATGGCATCTCTGAAGACCCTGAGATCGTCGACAGAAGCGCTAAACGACACCCTTACGCTAGAAAGACTTATACATACCTGGACGTGCCACAGAGCCACATTGAGGATGTGACATCTACAGAGGATACTCTCCGAAGCAGATATAAGTGGCTCATCCGGCAGATTTGGTCTTCCAAACTGTCGGCGAGGAACAAACTATCTGCAACGAAAATGCTTGCCGTACCGGTTGTACCCAATTTATTTGGAGTGGTTCCATGGACGAAGAACGAGCTTAGGTCCCTTGATATCGTGACAAGAAAGGTTATGCATATAAACAAAAGCATGCATCTTAAGTCTTCTGTTCCGCGACTCTACATCTCACGCCGTC
>JAAAKG020009769.1:0-19608 GCA_010014905.2 Druon quercuslanigerum
TTTTCGGAACTCCCTTAGTACCCTCTATAACATATATTTTGACCATCATGATCGGTAAAGCCGTTTTCGAGAAAATTAGATTTTCTGATTTTTTTAAATTTGTTTATAACTTTCGTGAACAAATTTTTTTTAGTTCATACTTATGGTAAATTTATCTTATAGTGGAAGCCATTCGCTTCCCTAATATGGATCACATCCGAGCTGGGGCACCCAGACCATGCTTATCCTGCTACGGCCTGTGTAATATCTTTCAAAATTCCTTAAACAAATTTGGAATCTTTAAAATCCTTTAAAACCCCATAAAATCTGATAAGGTCTCTAGAATTTTCTTTATTCGATAAAATCTCAAAATTCCCTGAAATCTTATCAGATCCTTTGCAAATTTCTAGAAAACTCGATATTTCGAAATCCACTGAAAATTTAAAATACCTTGCAAGTCCATAGCAATTCCTCGAAATCTTATTATTTTTTTTTGTAATTGTCTTAGTCCCTTTAATAGGGTGAAATCACTGAAATCCATACGATCTTTAGAAACCGCAGAATTCCCTCAAAATTGTATTTTATTCAATTTCCTATTCAAATTTTCCAGAAATTCACTGAAATTCCTTAAAATATTTCAACTATTATTGATACCCTGGATGCCGTCTTCAAATCCTTTAAAATCTATACAAATTTATAGAAACCCTCGAATCTTGTGAAATCCTTACTGGTTCCACAACACTCTGATAAAATTCTGTAAAGAATGTTCAAATTAGGAATATCTTCCAAAATTCCCTAAAAAATTGTAAAATCTTTAGAATCCTTTAATACCCCGTAAAATATGATTAAGTCTCTTGAATTTTCTTTTTTCACTAAAACCCATTGAAAATCCTTAGAAAACCAGAAAATTCTCTCAAAATGCTATTTCATTCAATTTCCTATTTAATTTTTCAAGCAATTCACTGAAATTCCTTAAAATATTTCAACTATTATTGATATTCTGGATATCTTTTAAAAGTCCTTTGAAATCCTTTTAAATCTGAACTATTTTTCAAAATTCTTTCAAATAATATAAAAAGTACAAAATCCTCTAAAATCCCTTACAATTCAATTAAACCCCTTTAAACCCCTTGAAATCCTTAAAAATATCCGAAAAACTTCAAAATCCCTTAAAATCTCTTAAATCTCTAAAATACAGAGAAAGGATTACAAAGCCCTAGAAACCCCTTAAATAATTATTTGGAAAACGATAAAATATTTTAAATCATTTATATTATCGTAAAATCCTTTAGATATCTTTAAATCTTTAAAAATTATTAAAATATACTGTAATCTATTAAAAACCTTTGATTTATGTTGACACCCTATTAAAAATTTCGAAAAACTTAATTTTCGGAACCTCTTAAAATCTACAGAAATATTTTATAATATTGTCCTTTTGAAAATTTTTAATTTGTGTTAGAATCCTATGAATCCATAAAATATTGTGCAATTTCTTGACATTTTTTAAATACCGTGAACATTCCTTAAAATCATCGAAAACTTCTAGAATTTTACGAAATTATTTGAAATCTTGAAATTTTCAAGATCTTTTGAAACTTTTATTAAAACCCCGAGAAATTTTTAAAAACAAAAATCTTTATAAAACAATAGAGGAACTTAAAAATTTCATTTAGTATAATTTCTGCTTAAAGTCCTTAGGAAATTTATTTGCATTTATTGATATCTTTAATAGCTTTTTAAAATCATTCGAAACCTCTTAAAATTTAAAAAAACCTTAAATCTTAAAAAATCCTTAGCAATCTTATAAAACTAGAGTACAATTCCGTAAAATTGTTTGAAATCTGCAACATCTTTCAAAAGTTAAAAAAAAAGATGAAATCTTAAAAATTTTCTGAAATCCCCTAAGATTTCATATAGCCCCTCAAAATTCTTAAAAATACGCTGAAAGCTTCGAAAACCCCCTAAAATTTTTTAATGTTTTTTTTTAGATTCTTGGAACCTTCATTTTGAAATGTACTAAAATGTGTAAAATATTTTAAAATCCATAGAAATCCCACAAGATCTTAGAATTTTTTTGTAATCGTGCCAATCCCTTAAATATGGTAAAATCCCTGAAATCCGTTAAAGTCTCAAAAACCCATAGAATTCCCTTGAAATTTAATTTAATTTCTGTCCGAAGTCCTAAAAACCCCTTAAAATTCCTTTAAATATTGGATAAATCATTGATAAAGTGGAGATCTTTTCAAAATCCTTTGAAATCCCTTAAAATTTATTTAAAAAAAAAAATTTGTGAAATCCTTAACAATCCCACACAAGTTGGCTAATATATTGTAAAACGCTTTGAAATCTGTTATATATATTTAAATTATATAAAGAATTAGGAAATCTTTAAAATCCTTTGAAATCCTGTGAAATCTTATAATGTTTATTGAAATATTTTAAAATACGCATAAAGCTTATAAATGTTCTGAAATCTGCTGCGATCATCTAGAAATTTTTGAAAAACTGGTCTATCTTTTTAAAAACCCTAAAATTTTAGAAATTTGTAGAAAGCCGCAGAAATGAAATTTTTTTGGAAAATCTTATACTTACCTTATGGGGATTTAAATAGCATTTATATCCTAAACAGACTTTAAAAAGTATATTTAAACATTAAATATTTTTTTAATTTCCTGCAAACATTATAAAAACTACAAAATCCTCTAAAATCTCTTAAAATATCCTGAAATCTTCGAAATTTCTTAAAACCTCTGAAATTTTTGAAATACGCAGAAAGTTTTACAAATCCCAATTTGAAAAACGATAAAATCATCCAAATCTCAAATTTTCTGAAATCCCTTCAAATTTGTAGAATTTCTTAATAATCTTCTGTAATCTTTTAATTTTTTATGAAACCCTAAGAATCCCTCAAATATTCTTGAATCCCAAAAAATAAACATACGTTGCAAAAACGTGTTCAACTATATTTAAAAAAGTTGTTTAATCAAAGGTTATCAAGTAAAATGAAAAAATAATTCTAAATAATAAATTATCATTGAAAAATCATTTTCCCTAATGTTGTTTTAGAATTTATATTTGAGAAGTAAATTTCGACAAATTAATTATGAACAAAAAAATTAAATTTTAAAAACTTGGTGAGATTGAATATACTTCTCTGCTCTACATATCACTAAAACTTATTTAAAATTTTATCTTTTTTTATAAATAATCTTCCAGATAATTTTGTGTATTGAAGTTGCTGGCTCTCTAATACGTTCAATCCCGTAAAATTGTTAATTTAAAAAATGTATGTTATATATAATTTTTCCAACGTTTATTTCTAAATTTAAATTTTAAAATTAAAATTAAAAAAACTATTATTGCACACTCGTAATAAATTATTGTTAATTTTTTTTTATTCTACTTTGCTGGTAGGACTTTAATACTTTTTGAAAAAAAACACAAACATTTGATAAAATATTACATGTGAAAAGAATCCTTATAAGGATTTTTAACTTTTAAATAAAATTGTTATTTAGAATTTGCATTAGTCCTGGAAAAGGAGGCTATTCAAGGCTATAATGGAAAAAAATCAATTTTTTAAATCTTTCATAATATTCAAAATCCTGAGATTTTTGAAAATTTTATTTTTCATATGACCCATATTATCTTACCAAATCCGGCGAAAAATTAAAAAAAAAAAATAGTGGCAAAATTATTGCATTGTTAATGAAGGTCTCAAGAAGTTTCTGAGGCATGAACCGGATGCTTGAAATTTGAACATCAGAGTTTAAAAATGATTTTATATATAAAAAAAAATTTTATTTACTTTTGATAAAAATCCTACAGATGGCTTATTTTAGACTTCATTCCTCTTTCACAAAAAAAGATTTGCGAATCGAAATATAAAAGTTATTTATACTATCAGTCTTTTTCCATTAAGACCTGAAGAACATCTGGAGACGATTGATCTAAAAACGTATAATCTAAGCGAATCATTTTTTATTTTGATTTATATTTCCGAAAAAGCACTTTGTATAGCTACTTCTTAGAACCCCATTTATGTCATAATTCCTCAATTTAAGGACAGCTTCAGGACGTAAATCAAAGAAGAATTCACTCGAGGGAGTCTGAACCCAGGGGATGCCAAATAAGATCCAAGGTGAGGAATAAAAGTTTTTGACGAAAGTGGGACCCTCTATCGCCAGGCGGTATTGTACCAAACTAAACCCCTATTCAAGAAACTCAGAAACTTTCAAAAATTCGAGGATTGGTATTGTCTATCAATCATTGCGATATAAGCTGATGATACACATCAAAGGGAGGATAGGGTCGCCATTTTTATAACCAGGAGAAATCCCAGGATTTCCGGGGGTTCCCCCATTGGCACACGTTTTTCTGGTTAATTGAAATTAAAAAGAACGCTTACAGTTGAAAATTTTTTTATTTTAAATCACCAAAACTATAATTGAACAAATGGAAAAAATGGAACAAAAATGATTTTTAAAAATCGGTTATTAATGAACAAGGTATCTGTCTTTAGTCTTCTAATATGAATAGTTTGAATTCTAATGGCTTCAACAAAAATTTTGTCTTACAATGAAACATTCAAGATCATAAAGTACAATTTTAAACAATTTAGTTGTATAAACTAAATGTCAAAATTTTTTTCGTGACTAGAGACTCTAAATTTTTTTAATTCAGGAAAATACGAGGATTTTTCACGACAATAAGGAAATATATTGTTCTAAATAAAATGCCATTTCCCGTCAAAAATTAATCAATTTTGTAGAAAAAAAAATTTCAACTCAAAGATGAATTTTGAGAAACTCCCGGATTTCCGGATTTGTCTCCATTGGCAAACATTTTTCTAGTTCACTGAAATTAAAATGAACTCTTAGAAATGAAGATTTTTAAATTTTAAATCACCAAAACTAAAATGGAAGTTAGAGTTGCCCAACTTGAACTTTTCTCAACTTTCAAGTTGCCAAATCAAAGCTCGAAAAAAATTGCATTTAATAACTTTGGTTTTAATGATTTTCAAAAATAGTTTGGTAATGAACCAGGTATCTGTCCTTAGTCCTCTTAAATAAATAATTTTAATTCTAAGGGCTCCAAAAAAAAGTTTATCTCACAATAAAACATTAAAGGTAATAAAGGTTCATTTTAAACAATGTAGTTGCATAAAATAATTGTCATGTTTTTTTTTTTATTTGAAAAAATTCCCATTTTTTCTTTTAATTTTTCTGGGTTATGCGAAAAATATATTTTTTTCGAGGACTAATGTGAATGATAAATAACAATTTTATTTGAAATTAAAAAATTCTTATTAGGATTCTTTCACAAGTATTTATTTATCAAATGTTTGTATGTTTTTTTTTTCAAAAAGTAGTAAAGTCGTACCAGAAACATCTATGATCCAAAAACTTGGCCGCATACTAAAATAAAAAAATTATAATTTATTACGAGTGTGGACTAATAGATTTTTAAAATTTAATTTTTAAATTTAAATTCAGAAATAAACTTTGGAAAAATTATTTATAACACACATTTTTTAAATTACCAACTTAACGGGATTGAATATATTAGAGAGCCAGAAACTTCAATACACGAAATTATTTAGAAGATTATTATTGAAAAAAGAGAAAATTTTAAATAAGTTTTAGTGATATGTAGAGAGCAGAAATATATTCAATCTCGCCCAGTTTTTAATATTAAAAATTTTTGTTTATAACTAATTTGTCAAAATTTATTTCTCAAAATATAAATTTTAAAACAACATTAGGGAAAATAATTTTCCAATGCTCGTCATAATTTATTATTTAGAACTATTTTTTTATTTTTTTTGCCCAACTTTGATTGAACAACTTTCTTGAATTATAGTTGAACACGTTTTTGCAACGTATGTTTTTTTTATGGGATTCAAGAATAATTGAGTGATTATTTGGGTTTCATAAAAAATTAAAAGATTTCACAAGATTATTAAGATTTTCTACAAATTTGAAGGGATTTTTCAATTTTCAAATGGGGATTTGTAATACTTTCTACGTATTTCAGAAATTTTAGAGATGTTAGGGGATTTCGAAGATTTAAGGATATTTCAAAAGCTTTTGGAGGAATTTAAAAAAATATTAAATTTTTTTGTATTTAAAAAAATTCCCATTTTTGTATTTAATTTTTCTGGGTAATGCGAATAAAAATATTTTTTCGTGACTAAAGACTTAAAATTTTTTAATCCAAGGAAAGAAGGTTATTTTTTAGGACATTAAGGAAATATATTCTTCTAAATAACATGCTATTTCCCGTAAAAAATTAATTAAATTTGTAGAAATAAGAGATGATTTTTCAAGTCAAAGATGAATTTTGAACAAAAGAGTTTGTGTTTTAAAGTTAAAAGGTTGAATAGATTAGAAATTTAGCTGAAATTTTTATGAAATTTTTAATTTATAACCAATAAGGTTAATTTTTAAAAAGCGGTCGAATTTTCAAATTCGAAAAATTTAACATTAACTTTTAGTTAAAGTTAAAAATTCCCAGACGTCCGGGGTTTTCCCCTCTGGCAAACATTTTAGTTCACTAAAAATAGAATGAAAATTAATTTAACTCAACTTGAAGTCTTCTCAACTTTAAAAGTTTCCAAATCAAGGCTTGAATAAAAATTTTAATTTAAAACTTTGTTTTTAATAATTTTTAAAAATCGGTTAGTAAAAAAAAGAATATCGCACAATAAAACATTAAAGATGATAAAGTTCAATTTTAAACAATTTAATTGTATAATCTAAATGTCGTCATTTTTTTGTATTTGAACAAATTCTCGGTTTTTTTTTTAATTTTTCTGGGTAATGCGAATAAAAAAAATTTTTCGTGAGTACAATCTCTGAATTTTTTTAAGCAAGAGAAATAAGGTGATTTTTCATGCCAATAAGGAAATATATTTTTCTAAATATAATTATATTTCCCGTAAAAAATTAATCAAGTTTGTAGAAAAAAGAGATGATTTTTCAATTCAAAGATTAATTTTGAAAAAAAAAAGAGTTTGTGTTTTAAAGTAAAAAAGCTGAATAGATTAGAATTTAGCTAAAATTGTAATGAAATAATTTAATTTATAATCAAAAAGGTTAATTTCTAAAAAGCCGTCAAAAATTTAAATTCGAAATTTTTAATTTTAACTAAAAGCATCTAAATTTTTAAGAAAATGTTTGTTATTTGAGCTCAAAGACGAATTTTTTAAAAGTCAGTTGAATTATAACATGAAAAAGGTAAATTTTTAACAGAAAAGTCATTAATTTTTATTTGAAAAAATATTTTTCAAAATTTCAATAATTTCTACTAAAGTAGTTCAATTTTCCGGTCGATATTTATAACCAAAAAGTTAAATTTTTTAGGCAAAAATACGAATTTTTTAGCAGTGAGTTGAATCATTAGACTGGAAAGCAAAATTTGGAAAAAAATATCATTTTTAATCAAGAAAAATAAATTTTTAACCAAATAGTTGAATATTTGAACTATCAACCTGAAAGGTTAACAAAAAATTGCAAAAACCAATATGATTTTGTAACAAGTAAGATTTATTTTCTACCAAATAGTTGAATGGTTAAAAAAAAATTAAAATTTTTCATAATCAGTTGCACTTACAACCAGTTGATAAAACTTTTGAGTTTGAAAGACTAATTTTTTAGAAGAAGTTAATTTTTTTTAAAAAGTTCATTTTGAACCAAAAAAGACCAAAGTATGTATAATCTTTTTGCCGAAAAGAATAATAAAATACCAAAAATACTGCCCTTCAAAAGACATTTTAATTTTTAATAGAAAAGTTCATTTTTAACTAAGGAAGATGGATTTTCAACATAATAGTTAAATTTTTAATGTGCAGAATTCCTTAAAATAAAACCAAGAATTTAACGGCAAAATTTGGACGATCACCATAAAATTTTTTTTTTAGTAAAAAAAATTTTTCGTTCCCCTTTTTTATTATTTTATAAAAATGATTTTTTCTTTTCTTTTTTATAAGAGATTTTTCCATTTTTTCAGTTAGCAGTAGAAACAATATATGGTTGTTGTCCAAATTTGGTCGTTAGATTCTTGGTTTTATTTTTATAAATTCTGCACATTAATTTGATTATTGAACGTTAAGTAGAATTTAAATCGCATTACAATTTTTTTAGTTTAGTTGAATTTTGGACCAAAAATAGTTGGATTTACTCATTGAGATGAATTAATTCATTTCGCGTTCAAAGGAAAAAATTGGAAAGGTCTAAAATGTACAGTCGATAACTAAAATTTCTCTTTTCTTATTCGAGACATATTATTAAAGCCCTTTTATACTATTTAGGGTGCCTTATTATTTGCCACTGTTAAAATTAAATTTAACAATTATTGTTTTTTCATGAATTTCTATCTGGCCCTGATTGGGGCCAGACAAGGCCAGATCGGGCCTATATCGGGATTCCTGGACGGGGCCAGATCGCGTACGAAACACATGCCCAGTTTGGAGCCAGGCCATCTCCTTTTGAGGACCGCCTCAACATTTTGAATTTTCAATAAAGGTATTTTTAGTCAAATGAAAGTAGTACGAACACGTAAAGAAGGGGTTTCAGAAAACAAAATTTAATTATACTTTTCAGAAAAAAAGATTATTTCAGTTTGTATAAGTTGCGCGGAAAATGTTTATTTTTTATGAAAAAAAATGTTAATAGCCAGAAATATCTTATTTAACAATTTTAATTTTTTGCAAAGAAAAAATTTTCTATAAAACTTCTTAGCAAATTTTAAAAATATACACAATCCTAAAAAATAACAGCCTAAGTTTTTGGTGAAAATGGTCAGAAACTCACCTATAGTTTACGATTTAATAACAATTTTCTGCAAATAAATTCAATTTTCTGTCACCTGTTTTACTTCTTGAAAAATTCGAGAACGTAGTTGAAGATAATCTTTTCACCAAAAAAATGAGCTATCATTGATCAGAATCATTTTATTTTTTTTAAGTTTGCTAAGAAGCGATATATCCAAAAAAACCTTTACAAGAAATGAAAATTATTGAATAAAATATTTTTTGTTATTTAACATATTTTTTACAGAAAACAATTAATTTTTATTTTTATTAGGATTCATTATTTTCATTCTAATGGATATTTTTATAAGTTAAAATGCATAATTAATAATAAAAAAGAAAAATAATATTTTTTATCATTTTAAACTGTGCGCGAATTGCATCCAATTAGATACCGAATGCGACGCATGCGCAGTTGAGTAAAAATCTCTCTTTGAAAGCCCTGCGCAATACGAGCCGATATTTAGCACACCTACATCAACTACTCTTTACCCCATGACAAAGTAACCGTGTGCGCGCGCAGCATCCAGCTCGAAATTAGTTGTCTGCTCATTTCGCTTACTGGTAATAAACTGGTTGTAAACATGAAAATTCCTCTTCTATTAGATTTTAATTATAAATTTCTTCATACTTAATTAGAGAGTTTTAATTAGTTGTTAATTAAATTAAAAATTTGTTAATTATTGATAAAAATCAATACAACACCAAACGTGAAATTCTAAAATTTTTTTCGATTATATCCCATAAAGTTCGGTAGTTGATCAAATAATTAATACCATCGAAATCATTTTCACTTTTAACAGAAGAGTTTAGTTTTCAACTTAAAGAGATAAATTTTTTTACAAAAACTGTAATAGTTGATGTTTTTACCACAAAATATATTTTTTAATTTAAATCAATCATGTTTAAATTTAACCAAAAAAACCGATTTTTCAATTAAATACTTATGCTCAACTAAAATAGATATGTTTTTAATCCAAACAGTGGCCTTTTTAATGAACAAACAAAAAAAAAAGAAAAATTATTTGCTACAAAATACGATTTTTTTAGATACATATAGTGTCCACAAAAGCGTTAAATTTTTAACCCAGATTATCAGTTTTTTTTTAACAAAAATACCATTTTTTAACAGAACACATAAATTTGTACTCAAGAAAGCCAAGTTTTTAAGGAAAAATGGAATAATAAAATTATCAACGAATGTAATAAATTTTTAACTAAAATGGTGTATCCTCAAATGACAAAACTATTTTAAATAAAGTAATTAAACCTTCGAGCAAATATTTTAATATTCTACCAAATTGTTTTATTTTCGAGAAGAAAGTAAGAATTTTCTTCAGAGCAGGAGAAGCTTCAAGCTAAAATGTGAATTCACAGCAAAAAATCAGTTTTTAACCGAATAAGGTTAATTTTTAATCAGACATTTGCTTTCTTATCCAAAAACTATTAAATTTATATGAAACATTCAATATTCGCAACAAATGGAATAATTAAAATTCGCGCTCTTTTTCATACATTTAATGCGTACACTTTTACTACATTTTTTCAAATAACATAAATATTATAACTTAATTCGAAAATAATAACATAAAAATAGTTGCTAAATATTTTTAAAATTTACTATAAATAACGCTTTAAATTTTGGGATCTCTTAAAAACAAACATTGAATATTTTTAAGAATTATTCAATGTTTCAAATTTTGTCTAATTAAAAAAATTGATAAAAATAGTTTCAAAATACATATTTTTTGTATCTGGTAGAAATTTGTATTGATTTTTTTTTCTTTTTCTTGAAAATTAAAAAATTTTCAAAGATATATAACGCTTTTAATTTTAATTTTGGAAAAACTTAAACTTTTTGTGATTTAGTCTTATTGAAAAATTTAACTGAGAGAGTTTCGAAATATATTTGATATCTAGTGAAGAATGTAAATGAAATGAACTAATCTATAAAAAAATATATATATTTTTTTATTTTTCTGAACATTTTCAAAGTTTTTGAAAGTATATAACGTTTCTAATGTTCATTGAAATTGAAAATTTTTATACGGATAATTTGTAAGTTTGTTATCCAACTATGAAAAAAGTACAAAATTTTATATAATTTAAAGAAACAAAATGTGAAATTTTGAAAATGCATGAAATATTTTTATTTATTTTTTAAATATCTAGTTAAAGAACTTGACCTTCATTTTGGGACCTTTAAGAAGTGTATCAAAGGCTGAATAGATTGGAAAGATCCTTCAAAAGTTAGCTTGGCTACTACTTTCTAATAATCATATATACAGACAGACAGACAGATACCAAGAAAATTTTATGAGTTTGAAAGTTTTAATTCTTTTTTCAACTTTAATTTTAATACCATACTTACATGCTTTATTTTAGATTATTGTAATTCCTTAAAATCTGTTCAAAAAATATGTGCACACTACACATACATAGTTTCTATTCGTTTTTATGGAATATACGTTTGGAAATTGTTTAAACAAAGTATAGATTTAATAATTTAATAAATAATCATAAATTCATTTAATAATGTTGTGTGAGGTAATCAAAATGTTTGAACAGAATTATAAAAATATTACTAATTTATTTATTAAGTCCCTGAGGACATGATAAATAAATTCTAAATCCTAAAATATCTATTTTCAAAACCTAAAAATATTATAATTTTGCACATACTACAATCCATTTTTTGTCAATAGATTCAATAATTCTAACTCTACATTAAATTAAAAATCCTTGAGTTTTTAAATAATAATCATAATATTATATAATTATAATAAACATAATACTACTTGATTCATCCAATTGTAAACATAAAAATTTTACCGGGAACAATTTAATCGATTGTTAATTCATTCGAGGTTAGGTTTCAATCAGCCGCTGAGTGTAATTTTTTACTTTCATTTTCCTCGCGCAGGTTTCGAGGTATAATGGCTAGTACTCGATGTCTCCGAAAACGTTTCTTACTCGCCTGAAGCATTTTTATTATTTGATAGAATATAATAAACGAGTCATATTCGAACCTAGTTCTACGATCGCATGGGGATGGCCTTTCAGTACGAAATCTGTCTGTCCCGGTCGGGCCCAAGTATGGGTCATAGAGCTCTACCTGGCAGGGCCAGATCGGGATAAAGTTTGAAATCGGGCCATTTCTGCACGGGGGTGATATCATATGATAAGGCGATTGACTGAAGTCAGCTACGCCATTGATCATTCCTAAATGGTGTTAAACTTAGTCATCAATTCCGCAGTCGAATTGCAGTGTGCGATTAACTCTGAAAGCTAATTAATAACACTGAAAGCTGGGACATGCATTATAGCTTTCAATTAGACCAAACATGTGGCTGGTTTGTATATTTCTGCACCTGACGCGAAACAAACGGTCGAATTAATCACTGCGATTGGTATCTCCGATACTGAAATAAGCCCCTATTAATCTGACCTTGTATATGGTACCTGCACACTCTATCCAAAGTCATATCTTCCCATGTGTTATGAGACAGTTTTATATTATGCACATTTTCCCAGCACATATGCAATTTACGTAAATTTCAAATATGAGTGTCGTTGCGACATTGCTACATTTCCGTTGTAATATGTTTGCCTTCTTTAACCCCCTCTATCTACAGGGAAAATGTGCCAGTTTTGGCACGAACCAGTTATGAGATCGTATTCTAGCTTTGTTCATTAGGAGTGGGACAAAAAGGTTGAAAATGAGCTTTTGGGATATATAGTGTCGTCCAAACAAGAAAAGTAGTAACTACATTTTGGATCAGTTTCCTGTCACACTAACCTGGAATTTATGAGCTTTCCTGTTTGGGAAGTCTGATTGGATCTTTTAAACAAACTCTAAACGCGATTTTAACAGAGAAACATCCTTGGGATGAAGTTTTGCAAACTTTCACAGGAAAAAATGGGGGTTGGGTAATGTTTCGACTCAAATAAATTTTTACATTATTTAAAATGTAGGCTCCACGAAGTAGTATAAGGAGACCCGAATTCCCGAAAACGTGGACGCTTTTTGTTGCAGCTCCTTTGGAACCATAAATTGATTCTAACGGAAATCCTCATTTTTCCTGTATTACACGATTCAACATTTCTATATCTGATCTAAATTTTCCTGAACTGTAATAGAAATTTCAGCAACCGTAACTGCTTAAAACTGCAGTCACATGTTTCAGAAAATTCGGATACAGTTCAGGAATTTTCCGTTACTGTAACTGAAAATTTCTAGGGGTTAAAATTTTTGTTTGTATTCATTAATTTTAACACAAAACATGCAGTCTATATTTGTCCCGAGAATATTATAAATAACAAGAAAATTTGAATCAAGTTAATACGAACGAATTCTTATATATCTATGTATAACTAGATTCATCTAGTATAGTTTATGCAATAAATTTCAAGGAATCTGCGTATAATCATAAGAGAATAACAGAAATTTTTAACTTATTTTCAGACCAGATGGAGTTATAAATTAAAAAATGTTCATTTAAAAACAAATTGTTTTTTTTTTTTTTATTTTTTATTTCTGGAAAAGGATCCTTCTTTTGATATCTCTAGTAGCTTAATGAAAAAGCATCCGATTTTAACTCATAGCTTAATCTAGTCTAAAAAGCTGTAAAGAATTTCTGTTATTCTCTGATAATAATCCAAATTCCTTGAAAAAAATTTGACTTGTATAACCTGACAAAATGATATGTGCATTTCTGAAGAAGGATTCTTATTTTGATCTTTCTAGAAGCTTAATGGGAAAGCAACCGGCTGGCAATTCAAAGATATGTGGTTCGATTCCCATCGGAGCGAAAGAGAAGATATTTTTCACAAAAAGTGTAATTAAAAATTTTTCTAACTCATAGCTCAACCTAGCCTGAAAAGACGTTAAGAATTTATGTTATTATCTGATGATAATACAAATGCCTGCAAAAAAATTTTATTTGCATAACCTGACTAAATTGTGTGTATATTTCTGAAAAAGGATTCTTCTTTACAACAACAGCCCAACGGACCTTCGATTAATGGTAGGGGGGGGGGGGGGGGTTAAGCAGCGTTGTGTTAGATGGGAGTTCACATGGTCTACTTTTCCCATTCCCGCCCTCCTTTGGGTACGATACCAAAAACTTATATTATGTACACGATGACCTATTTTAATCCTTAATCCCAAATATCTTCTAAAATACTTTATGAACGAAGAAATGGTTTGGAGAAAGGTTGACCATGACCGAGGGGGAATTTGACTGTACCATAAAATTTGACCTTGAGGTCAATTTTCAAGGTCAAATGGAGGTGAAATCAGAATCCCTATTTTTGACTTCGGATTTGAAAGAGTTGGAAATTTCAAGTAAAAAATGACCTGTGAACAAACGGGTTTTGTGACCTTGGAAATATAAAAAGTTACAAAAACTATCTTTCCATAGGTCATTTTTGACGTAAAATTTCCCGTTCTTTACAAATTCGCAGTGAAAAATAGGGGTTCTTATTTAAGAAAAGGGTCATATCTCCATTTGATCTTGAAAATGGACCTGAAGGTCAAAATTGATGGTGGATTCACATGTCCCTCTCGGTTCTGGTCAATCTTAGTCCAAACCATTTCTTCGTAGATAAAGCATTTTAGAAGATATCTGGTCGTTTCTAAAACATTTGACCCAATTTTTTACCATTCCAAGGTCACAAAGACAAATTTTCCACAGGTCATTGTTTACGTAAGATTTTACGCTCTTTTTAACATTCTTCGTTGACAGGGAGTGAGCATCGTGATGGTGCTGTTCCTTTCGGATTGAATTTCAATATTTTTTAAACATTTATTATATTTTGTAAAATTTTGTTTGCCTTGATAAGGGTACTGTATGAGTGCCGAAACGTTGGAAATATTATATAATTTTTTATTTTTAATGTAGCTTTTTCGTAATTTGATAATATTAAAAATAAAAAAGACGGAAGAAAGAAAAAAAGAGAAAGAAGGGGTTGTAGTTGGTTGCCTTCTAATTTTTCTTTCGTCTTTTTTATTTTTGTCTGAAGTTTTTGTTTTTAATAAGGATTTTTTTCAGATTACAATTTGAGCATTTTTTTTGTTTGTTTTGGTCCAAATTTTGTCGTTGGATTCTTGTTTTTTACAGGAGTTTTCATCTTTTTAAATCCGCCGTAAAAAATATGGGTTGTCATTTAGGAAAAGGGTCTTATCTCCATTTGATCTTGAAAATTGAGCTAAATGTAAAAATTGATGATCTTGGCCTTTGTCAACCTTTATCGGAACCATTTATTCTTAGATAAAGCATTTTAGAAGATATTTTGGATTATAGATTAAAATGGGTCACCGTATATATATATATATTTTTTTTTTTTAAACCACATTTATACATTTAAAAAGTTTTGAAATAGTGTAAAATTGTTGAATGGAAAAATTTAATTTTTGGATTTTCCATTATTTTTAATGTTGTCAAAATTTGAATTTGCGATTTTTCAAGAAAACTCAACAAGTTGTTATGTTAATCTTGTAATGCCATATCTCTTGTAAGTTATGGTTTTTTGAAAAAAGTCATGAGGATAAATTGTTTCTACTTTTAAATACTATAAATATCCGTACAGTGCATTTTTGAATGTTGAAAAAGTGGTCTCAAAAATAGTCAAAATGCGCTCCCTTTTTGGCTTTTTATCCAAAATGGCTGGCTAACGAACTTGACCTTTAGTTTCGGACACTGAAAGAGTGTACCCAAGGCCAATCTAATAGATTTTTTTTAAGTTAGTGTCTTAGTTACTGTATTTTAAGTTATTGTATTTAAATCGTGAAAACAGACACATGTACATACATACATGCAGACAAAGACGCAGACAGACAGACAGACAGACAGACAATTTCGTAAAAACCTATTTTTTGGATTCAGAGAGTCTCAAAACGTGGACTTTTGAGAAAAACATGAAAAATCAAAAACTTCAGGAAGAGGATAATTGACACTTTCATCCACTTGACACTCTAGGGTCTTCTGTTTCAAGCACCCGTACACGAATCGATTGTTAAACCAATAAATTGAGGCTAGTAAGATGCTTCTCTTCAAAGCCTCTCAACCACAGTAGGGATGCCTAAATTGCCTTGATCCTCTTTCAACTTTAATAAAAGCGGATTAATTTTAGAACGAGGCTTAAAGCAATAGGTGCACCAAAATGATCTTCAATCTCATAACAAGTGAGCCAAGAAATAAGAAAATAATTCCCTATTATAAATCTCAAGCAAATTATCTCCTGGGAAAAGGCAAGCCTTTCAGATGAAATTGAAATTCTTGATTTATATTCCTAAAACATTTTTTGAAAGACCAGAATATTCACTCTTTTAGAATAAAAAGGAATGTAATTTTTCTTATTTTCTTTAATCTAAATAAAAGCGTTAATTTTTTTATTTGTTTCTATATGTGACTTTTATTACTTGATCTGCTGTGAGGTCCCTATTTTAAAGGAAAACAGAATTTAAAGTTCTTCAAAGGAATGAAATAAAAGAAGATAAAAATATAGGGGCTATTAAAGGTTTGCTGAAGAATATGTCGACACATCACTGCTTTGTAAAAAAATAAATAAAATAAATTATAAATAATTATTATTCATTAAATAAAAGAAAAAGGAAACCCTGTTTACAAATATTATGCATATTATTTTTTATAACTGGATAACCTATATAAAAGCATAAACTTTATTTTATTTTTATATCAATTACAATCTGTAATTGTAAAAACACAAAATGTAAAAATTATATTATTTGTATTTCTTAATTCAAACCTTCAGTGAGGATGTATCTATATCGAGTTGAACTCACCTGTAACAAAAAATTTTGAAAATCTGTTAGTCAAGTCAATACTTTGTAAAGAAAATCATTTTTACGAAATTTTAATAACATTTAATAATTCTTAACTCTAAAGTTTAATTTTCAACTAAAAAGATGCATTTTTAAACAAAAATATCATTTTACTACCAAAAAAGATGAATTTTTAACAAAATTCAAGAATTCTAAACAAAAAAGTTGAATTTTCAAATAAAAAGATTTTACTACCAAAGAAGATAAATTTTACCAAGTTTTACATCCTAACAGTTGAACAGCTTTGTTAAAAATTGAATTTTAATTTATAATTTTAGTTTGATACTTAGCTCATTCTTTAAAAAACTAAATTATTTTGTCTAAATTTAATTGGTAAATCTAAAAATTCAACTATTCCATTTTCGATTGAAAAATGTGTTCTTTTTAGTTATCAATAAAACTATTTGTCGTTGAAGGACCAATTTTCTCAAAAATTCCACTGTTGGACTTTCAACTGACGAATTTTATACAAAACAAATTGTTGAGTTTCCCACTATAATAAGGAAAACTAATTTCCTAATTTCCTAATTTTTAACTTTTGATTACAAGTGACATATCTTCGGAATCGAAAAAAACGAAGGTTCCGAATACAATATTTTTAACTGCTGATTTCAAAATTAAAAAGTTGGTATGTTTCGTATTTTATTCCTGATTAGGAAAAAGGGACTCTTTCGCTGGTAAGGCTCGAGACAGTGCTCTCGCTCAGTCAGCGCAGTGCTTCCAATATTAGGAACTTTTTGAACTGCGCTTGCGTCGCACCGGCAACCTGATTGGTTACTAGTGGCGTGCGAATTTTAAATTATACAAATATTCAAGTTTAATTTTTATGATAAATAATGATTTTAAAATGCACTAAAAATAATTTTTTAATCCTGAAATAGAATTTTGGAGTTACAGTCGAAAAAATAATCGGATTTTACAGCAAAAAACGTTATTAATTCTGACTTCAGGATAGAATATTCTTAATTTATTTTTGGTAATTTTCATGATTTCATTTTAAGTCACATTGTTGGTGTTAAAAAAAATGAAATTTATAAACTCGACAGAGCCGAGATTAATCATTGCAATAACAAAAAATGTTTTCTTTCGCTGAACTCAAAATTAATAATTTGTTTTGATTTAAATATAATTATTTTTATCAGTTACTCCTAAATCTTAGTTTATGATTGAGAAATTACTGTTTATGTATTTTCCAATCATTATTAATAATAAATATTGAATTTGATATTTTTAGGAGTTTTAGTCAAATTTATTTCTTCTTTTTCAGGCTTTCAAAATGCTTAAAAAGTTTCAAAATTTGCTTTCAAAATTTTGAAAACTCTACATTTTGTTAAATATTTTATAAAATATTGAAAAAAATTATTATTTTTGAAATTCTTTTTAACCCTCTAAATAACTTTTTATATCATTCAAATTTTCCCTAAAACTTTTAATAAATCCTGTAAAAATAAGAAATCCCTGATATGTTTTAGATTATCTTTTGCCATTTGTAAAAATATTTTACAAGCTTCATAAATATAATCTTAGAATTAATTTTTTAAAATAAAAATCATTTTGAATTTTCCGATTTGAAATAAAATATCGGTAAACTGAAAAATAAAAAAATCTTAACTTTTACGAATTGCACAGATCGAAGGTTCAAAAAAATAATCTATGCTACAATTTTCAATGCTCCTAATTAAAGAATAAATTTTAAAAATGAGGTTATGTAATTGTCAACACTGATGACACTGATTTTGCAAGTCGGCCATCTTGAAAACGTCACAGGAGTTTTCTACTGTTTTCGACGTATATTACACCAAAAACGTATTATACCCAGAAAATACTCAAGTTACGCGTAGCTTACCAACCCTGATCCAAACTTGATTTGATACAAATCTGGTGATTTGCAAAAGCGCATTCTATTTTTTTCAGCGCTTGTGTTATGTCACAATTTGGTTATTTCAAGCAATGCTTAGTGATAAATGCAGTGATTTCGGAAATTGTTGGTTCTTTTTGTTCCACTTCAACAGCAAATTCAGTTTTACTCTTGATATGTTCCTTGTTTTCCAACTTTGTCATGTAGAACGCCACTTCTCATCCCTGGCTCCGAGGGTTACTCTGCGTCTCCAGGGATGGGGAGTGGAACTTTACATGCCAAAGGTGGGATCACCGTGTGAAGTCATTTATTGTCGATTAAAGGCCTTTTCATACCTATGCTTGCCGGCCGTGGCATGAGCGCCTGCTAGCAGAAGTTCATAATCGTGAAAGTGACAGATTATTCTGATCGTTCTCTATCACTTACACAATACAATTTTAACTGTTTTATATAATGCGCCTA
Source organism: Druon quercuslanigerum (assembly GCA_010014905.2). Taxonomy (NCBI): domain Eukaryota; kingdom Metazoa; phylum Arthropoda; class Insecta; order Hymenoptera; family Cynipidae; genus Druon; species Druon quercuslanigerum. The sequence goes on from JAAAKG020009769.1 coordinate 18,961, forward strand.
ATAAACTTAATTTAATAGTAGTTACGAATGTTTATGATATAAATTTTGCATTGCAAGCTTATCATTCCAGTTTTCTACTATTTTCATTCTTGAAATATAAGTTTAATTTAAATTTCGCGACTTTTGAAGTATGAAATCTAGTGAAAAGTTTGTCATTTTTTAATGATCCGACTTCAGTGATTTTTAGTGATTTTTCAAGGACTTTGTTGGGATTTTCTACTTGAAACATTTTGCCACCTTGCTAGTGTAGCTGCCTTTGCCACACAAACGCAAAATGCCGCTACGCTAGCGTACGGGCAACCGAGCGTGTACAGGCCTTGATCACGAGGACCCCATTCAAAGTGTGGTTGTAAGTATTAAAAAATTGCACTCCGTCGCCTGCCCTTTGCCTTTTGTCGCGGAGAATCGATGTGGTCCCATGTGTACGAAATTAATATCTGGTCCCAACCCGGCTATCAGTCAAAGGAAATGCTTGTTTGAGTTATTAAACCTCGAGACTCGTGCGCCAGCACAGGTTGGTTTTGATAAACACCTTGTACACCGCAATCACACCTTGCATTCATAAACTACTCAGACGATGTCGGAAACTTTGTGTAGACTGGGAATATTCTGATACCGTGAATAATGGGAACGCATAATAATGGGGGG
>JAAAKG020009769.1:19618-46225 GCA_010014905.2 Druon quercuslanigerum
AGAGTATGAGAATGTTTATCTTTATATATGTATGTATATATATGTATGTGTGTGTGTGCGTGTGTGTGTTCAATCTCACGGGGTGTCCGTGAAATGTTTCCCCTCGCTCTACATCGCGAACGTGCGACAAATTAATAACGTAGCCGCGACGGTTTCATCGAAATTGTCGACCCGTGGTATCATATACATACATGCACTGGCAAAATTATTGTGTATCTTTCACCGTTTTTTAATATTTCGGGTAGCTTGCTGTTGAATATTCAAATGGAAACATTTTATTAATCCGAGCTTGAGATTTCAGAATTTGAGGATACATAACATTCATATTTATAGAGGTGCTTCAATATTAAACTCCGTATTTAAAATTTTAAGCCTTTGATTATCGAAATATATACAGTTCAGAATGCTTTAACGGAGATAAAGGATATTCACTTTAAAGAGTTATTAATTCAAAATTTTGTTTTTATAGACTGAATTTATTAATTTAAGTTTCTCTGTCTACCTCGACAAAACTGGGCTGCCGCAGGCTGGGTCGACTCGCATCGAAGGCGAATTTTGTAGTATCCACCTCCTTTTAGATGGCTCTACTGTAGAGTTAGAAGTAAGGATAAAATTTTTTTCAACTATTTTCGCGCCCGGCATTCTAATGTTTTGTGAGGTTATGTTATCGTCAACAAAAGTCAGTGTCTCAAGTCGTGTAGTGAAATTGAAATGAACAGTTTCAAATTAAATAAATGTGTGTGTGCTGTGCCAGGATGTTCGTTTAAAAGGTTCAAGAAGAAAGAAATATCAATCCACTTGTTTCTAAAGAAAAACATCGGAAGACAGTGGATAGTGTTGATCGGCAATAAGGAAATACTTTCCTCGAAAATTCGCAATTAGTTCTGTTTCATAATTTTTTGTCAGACTTTTAAGTGGGAAAAGAAACAAAATCTTTATTTTTGATTAGCTATATTCACTCGTTTCAAAAGAATGTTAATTTCTGTCACGCATAAAATATTCCATATTGTACGAATGAAATCAATGACTTCATTCTTTTCTATTTTACTATGATTAAAATGTCATGATAAAGTTACATTTCATGTGCTACATATTTCTGCATTTAGTTAAGAATAAATCCCGAATTGTACAAATTTATCCCAAAAAATGTTGCAGGAAACAGTATTTTCACATTGTTCGATTTAGATTTGTATAATTTTGAATTAATTCGTTTATTTTCTGTAATTTTAATTCCCAACACATTCAAATAAGGTAAACACATACGCGCACCAACACTTAATTACATTTTAGTTCGCGACTTACTTTTAGATGGTGCCACTGTCAATAGAAGTGGTCAAAGCCTTCCATGTGAGTCGACCCAGTCTGGTTCGCCGCGATTTGAGAAAACACCGGATTCAATTTCATTTTCTACAGTTTTTTTGTTATTGACTAATTTGCATGAAAACTTCTAATTTTTGCAACAAAAATTGTTAAAAGATGTAAATAATTTATTCAAAATGCAGTTAACGGTGTTGATTGGGACGCTGACCTCAGAAATAGCCGCGCCGCACAGTGGGGCAAAAAAAAACGTCCGTTGTCAAATCGATTTTCAGAAGACAATTATTGTCCAGTTTTCACTTTTTTTTAAAAATAAAACTAATAAACTTTCGCATTGAACTTTCATTCCAGATTTTTAAATTTTTTTTGTTTTTTTCTGTATTCAGTGACAAAAATGAAATAAATGTTAACTTTTGGAGTATACAGTTTTTGGGAAAATGCTTTGATCCAATTAAAAATAACTAGAAAACTGAACGCAGCTACACAAAAATGATTTTTAACAACAATGTAATGTTTAAAAAATGATTGAATGCGTTATAAACAAATAAGTGAATAAAAATGGTTTCATGGGGATTGGCGGTGATTTGTCACTTAATTCGACCTAAATTTGAACGATTTAATGGACAAAAAGAGTTTTTTTATTCGACTTAATAAAAGTTAATAAACAATTTGTGATTTTAAAAGCTATTTTTTAAACAAATATCCATATCAGGAATTTTTGACGGAATAAATAAAGTTTTTTTTAATGGAAATCGATTACATGTTACTTGTAAATAAAACCGTAATATAACATTTGGAGACTAAATAATAATTAACAATTGTTCAAAAGGTACCTTAATTAACAAATGCACTATTTGGCTATTTCTGGAGATACAAACTTCATGTTTTAGATGCAATCAACTGTAAAAAACTAACTTTTAAATTTTTTAAATAATTTTGATGGCATTACACAATTTATTATTGTAAAGAACAATTGTTTGAACAAATCTTTATTATTTTGTGTATATATAAATAAAATACTGTTTTTTACTGAATTAACAGCCAGTTATTAAGCTTGATTTTTTTGCTCTGAATCGATAACATTTAACAATTGTTTAACCAAACCTGATTAACGAATGCATTATTTGACTATTTTTCAACATTTTAACCTTTTATTTGTGTGTAATCAACTGTTCGCAACACATTTTTTTTACTTTTTAAATAGTTCAATAATGATTCAATATTTTTATTTTGAATAACAATTTACGTAACGTAGCCATACACGGTATATAATATAACATTTTTACAAGTATTTCAACTTCTGGCAAGAAATTATTGCTAATTTATTTTAATTGTATTTAAAAAGAAAAAAATTTGGTTTACAAATCCATTAGCCTAGAAAAATTGGTTTACTATATTGTTAGTAAGAATAAAAATAGTGGATCGTTATCAATTTATCAAAAACTTTAAAAAGGTGTTTTTAACAGTTGATAACACGGAAAACAAGTTTAAATACTGAAAAATAGTCAAATAATGCATTTGTTAATTAAGTTTATTTATATATATTAAGTTATTTAAGTTTATCAAGTGTTATCGATTCATAGCAAAAAATCATTGATAAATAACTAGTTGTTGATTCCGTAAAAAAGCGGTATTTTATATATAATTTCGCAAAATTATAAAACTTCTTTTAAACAATTGTTGTTTATAATAAGAGATTTTGTTATTAGGAATTTAGAAGTTAGTTATTTACAGTCAGTTGAATCGAAAAAATCGAGTTCCTATCTTCCAAAACAGCCAAATAGTGAATTTGTTAATCAAGCTAGTTTAAACCAATAATTAACTTTTATTTAATGACCAAATATGATACTTATGTTTTATTTCCATGTAATATATGATCAATTCCACAGACAAAACTTTACTTATTCCTTAAAAATATCTGATATGGATATTTGTTTATAAAAACTGCTCATAAAATAGAAAATTATTCATTAACTTTTACTTATTTAACTAAGTAATCTTTTTGTCCATAAATTCACTTATTTGTTTATAACCATATTTGAATAAGAGCGTCTATGGATTAGATTTCTTAATTATGATTTTTTTATATTTAAATAAGTATCTTAATTATTCACAATATCGATAAAAATGAATTTCAATGTATCTTAAGAGTATAAATAATTAACAGGATACCACATATAATTGTTATAAACAAATTATTTTAACAAAATATCAACATCGTGGAAATTCTGTTTGCAAAGTATATCTGTAAGTTGAATTTGTTTGATTTTAACGACACGATCATATTTGGTCATAAAAATTTGTGGTCTGGTATTATTTGTTTATTTTATAAACAAATTATATGAGAAAATAGGTATTTAATGCATTTATTGGTCGAATGGAATCTATTTTCTTTCTTAGTACCTTTCAATTATATTGATGGTAATACATATTGGTAAAGTTTCGTTATTCGTCATTTTTTTAAAAATTTTATAAACAAATTATATAAGCAAACGCATAGTTCAACCATCTCGACAGAAAGTAACATTTTCCTTCCTAATCGTCCTTAAATTATATTGGTGGTAATTTTTATTGATGAAAACTTGTCATTCGATATTATTTGTTTATATTACAAAAAAAATTTATAAATAAATTTAGAGTTTGAAAATTTATGGAGAGATAGTAATTGTTTTTCATTCTGAACGCTTTTAATTCATATTAGTGACTGTGCTTAGTAATAAATAAATTAAGTAATGAATGAAAACTTATTAAACATTTTTAAAAAACGTAGCGTAGGATTCTAATTTGAAAAGAAAATTTATATCTCTGGCTCAATTTTCAGAAACTTTGATAATAGAAAATAAATAATTGTTTAAATAATCACATAATGTTTTTAGATAAATTTACTACTCCAAACCAGGACAAACAATTACCTTTAAATCAGAAAATATGATTATTAATAACATTTTTTAAGAATAAATAATTTACATTTGTTTAAAAAATTGAAAATTGTTTAAAAAGTTATTTTAAATAATTGAATTGTTGATTAGTAATTATTTTTATGAAAAAGGCGACGGAAATTTGGGTAAAAGTAACAATAATACGTAAAAATGTAGTTTTTTTATTTTTGGGCTATATTTGGGGCGCTGCGAAGAGGGTGAGGGTGGGTTGGAAATAAAAGTTATTAGTACGGTTTTATTTCGTAGACAATTCTACCTATGCAGAAATTTTGAAAGGGTTTCAATAGGGCTCTGACTAGTTTTTTTCTCATCTCTAGTGGGGCTCTAGTGGAGAAAACTAGTGGAAGCCCCATCTAGAGCGTAACGCAGAGGCCATAGGGGCCCTACTAGAATTTATAGTAGGGCTCTAGTTGGGGTCTCCAATCTGGAACCCAATTAAATAGAAGGGCCCCTACCGGGGCCCTATGTGTGGTATAAGTAATATTCACAACTAAACCTTCAAATCTTGAAAGCTCTGCTGAAGCACTGCACAGCTGTACTTGAATTAACCTCTTTAAATTTAACCTCAAAATTAACATTTTTGGCATATACGATTTTAGAAATTCTATGGTCAGGGCCCCATTAGATACAGATAGATTCGCCCCACCTTCACGAAGTTGGGAGTTCTTGTCTAGAATCTGGTAGGGCCCCCATCAGTTTTTTCTAGATTAGATATTATGATAGGAGCCCTAACTAGTTTTTTCTAGACTAGATATATATTCTGATAGGAACCCCAACCAGTTTTTTCTAGACTAGATATTCTGATAGGGGCCCCATCAGAACCCAACTTCAGTTAGGGAAAGATAGGGACATTTCTACACAGGTATTCAATCTCTAAAAATCTGGCACGATTCGATGAAACTCTGGCACATTATGTCAATTTTTCGAAAATTCCAAATTGCTCCATGTTATTTAAATGGGATTTTGAAGTGCCCGGGGACACGTGTTAATATACGAATTTCAAAAAAAGTTGCGGATTTTCTTTCTTCGGAAATGGGAACTTTTGGGGGAGAGGTGTTTTGCCCTGTAGTTCGAAAAACGTTTTTTGACTATACTAATCGACTTATTTTGAGACAAACTCAGATCTGGTATTCTGTACGTAAAAGGTAATAGCTAGCTAGCTATTTTTGTTTTTTCGATCGAAAAATTTGAAGATATGAAAATAATTTGAAAAATGGTTTCCTGTAATAGAAGAAGGAGGAAAACGAGTATTATCAAACATCTCAGCATCGCTCGCGATGAAGTTAGAGAGTACAAAGAAGGGAAACAAAAAGAGAAAAGGTAAAGCACACGTTCCTCGCAATATTCCAGTTACTTGAGTACATGGCATGAGGCTTCGGGCCTGCAAGAAGAGGATATTACATTAGGGCAGTAGAGACTCATTTTACCTCATCTCTTTCCTATCCTCGCTCGCTTATATACGGACCTACGTTTGACTTCATCTACCTTTTGTCTCGTATCTCAACTTCTTCTCCCAGACATTTGCCATCCTGGGAAATTATACGATGCACTTCCCGGACTCTTCATCAAATTACCTGCGCCCTCGATAAAACTTTCAGGCTAGATAACACGGCTGAGCTCCTCTTACTTCATCCCCATCATCAAAACTTTACATACAATGAACACCAGTTTTTTAACTATCTACACGGAGAAAAATAGATAGTCAAGCTTTGAGTGTCAAAATTTAAATGGTCAGTTTGACCTTCCAGAAAGTATCCTGTACAATCCATACTTTTTTTCTCCACACGGAGAATAATGGAAGTTCTGTTTAACTATATATATGTGTCGATAGACCACATTGGAGGGTCGACTATAGGACAGCTCTTGAATATGGCTAAAGCGACTATCTCTAGATGGCTAAAACAAGAGGTCCAAATCGACAATCTCAGGAAGTTGACTCGATTGCCTCGGTCATCCTAACCTGTCTGACCCGATCATTGTGAAGGGTCGATTTGATAATCTCAGATGGTCGATATGATTTTCTCAAACATTCGACTCGATCGTTTCAGATGGTCGATTCGATCATCTGACGCAGTCGACGCGGTCACTTCGATTTGATAACCTGATGCAATAACCCTTAACCTGCCGTGTGTCCTGGTATAAATATCGGGAATGGAAGGATATCAGAACTGAAAAATAAAGATTGAATTTAAAAATAATACGTAGAATTCGAGTTTAAACCTTTCTGGGGCGGGTGCCACTCTAGTTTTTCTCGGTTTTTTCTTTATAGCTTGAATAATTTAAGCTCTAGTTCGCTCTAATATTTTCTCATTGAATAAGGGATGCATAGGGAACAGGTTTCTCGGCTTAAAATTTAGAGTACCACTATATATAATTAGTTATAAACAATTAACAATAAAACAATGTAGGGATTTTAAATGAAATTCGGCTATGAGCTTATTTTACAACAATGTTATGTTAAAAATTCAACTATTTTGTTAAAAATGCATTTTATCGTGTGCAATATTTCGGTAATCCATATAATTTTGAATGTAAAATATTATTTGGAAGAAGAAATTTTTTATGATCCGGCCAGAACATGTTAAATTTTTCCAAATCTTCGAAAATCGCGCCAACTCAAGGAGAGTTACTTTAATTTTCCTGAACAATTTCTGAGTTCAGTAAAACTCTTCTATAGTGCCGATTTGGGGGCAGGCGGTGGGTGGGAACTAACTCATTATAACCCACTCCGCTTTTTTTTTGTTTACGCCTGAGTGCTCGCCTGAGTGACAACCCCCGACCCCGCGCACCTTGCGCAACTCGCGCAGCTCCTCTTAGACCAATATGCGGCGCGGCGTCAATTCTCGGATTTCACTGTATTCAGTTAATTTTTGACTTGCTTATACTTTTATTCTACACATAATAAAAAAGATTTTAATTGATAATAAGCTAATTACGAACCCAGCAGAGACAGCGAATGGCATTCATTTAAAATAAATATTTTGCAATACATTTTTTATTCACTGCAGTATCATTTATTTAAAATATAAAGATGTTTTGATAATTCCTACGAAGTTATTGTATTTTTAAGTCGCCAAAACAAAAATAAGAAAGCATTTTATGTTTCTCTATATTATGCGCTGTTAATTTATTTACCGAGAATCTGGTTTTTGAATATAATATTTTTTTTAAAACAGCCTCATATTTTATTCGTTTATATTTTTATCTGAAAACGGGCGATTGCTAAAATTTTTTAAATAGATCTGAAATTTTAAATAGAAATTGTCAATTTTAGCGGTAAGCATAATTATTAAAAAAATCTTGGGTAAAAATAAAACTCTTTGGTTAAAAATTGACCTCTTTTGTTAATAAATCTTCTTTTTAGGATAAAAATTCAGTATCTTCACAGAAAATCAACTTCTTATTTAAAACTCATATTTTGTTGTTAAAACGTAATTCTTTTTTTTTTTGTCGAAATTTTATATTTTTTTGTTAAGAACCCATCTGTTTCATTAAAATGGATCTTTTTTGGTGGAGAATTTTACTATTTTGTTGAAAAATTGTTGTCTCAATATTTCAAAATTGATTTTTTTAACTAAACATTTGGTCCTTTTTTCGAAAGGAAAATTATCTTCGTTCAAAGTTAATTTTTTCAGTTAAAAATTAATTTTGTTGAAAATTTAATTATTCAAAAAAAAATAATTTTTTTCTCAAAAATTAATTTTTAAACTTAAGATCTACCTATTTCATTTATGTTTCAACTATTTTTTTTTTAGATAAAAATTTAACTATTTGGTCAAAAAATAGTGAATTTGACTAAAAAGCCTTTTTTTGTGGTAAAATATTATTTCTGTTGATCGAAACTTCATAAAAATTTTTTTATTCAACTATTTGGTAGAAAATTATACTATTTTCTTGAATTAAAAATTCACATTTTGAGTGAAATCGAATAATTTTAAGAGATATTTAGAAGTTTCCAAACATTTTTAAAAATAATATATAAATTGAAAATATTAAACACAATTCTTTGATAAAATTTAGATTTTTTAAGATTTTTACAAGAAACTTGGACAAACAACAAAAAATTTTCCTATTGTAATTTGAAAAAAATCCAAATTTCCCTAAAAAAGGAAAAATAATTTTCCAAAAAAATTTGGTCGTTGCATTCTTGGTTTTATTATCAGGAATTCTATACATTAACTTGGTTATTGGATTTTAAATAGAATTTTAAATTTGATTTTGATATAATTTAAACTTCTTAAATTGATAAAACAAGGAATGTTTTATAAAAATTTAAATTTGAATGTAAGAGAAAATTTTTTTTCTCCTTTATTAGGCTATAATTTTTTATGGCTTTCCTAAAATGAAAATAGAAAAAATTTTATAAAGTGCTAGAGTTTTAACAAATAGTTGAGTATTCAGTTCAAAAATAGCAATTTTAAACCAAAAACTTAAATTTTGAATGAAAGATTTGAATTTTTAACTAAAATGATGAATCTTCAATCAAAGTGCTTAAATTTTCTGATATAAATAATGTTTTAATAAAAAATTTTACAAAGTAGTTTAACTTTTAACCAAGAAATGAATGTTTAATCAAGAAGACTAATTTTCTACTGCAAAAGACGAATTTTTAATATAAGACGTCAATTTTCAATTAAAGAGCAGATTTTTGATCAAAAATGAAAAAAATTCAAACATAAATTTTTGTAACAAAATGATGAATCTTCACATCAAATTTTTTAATTTTCTGCTAAAAATAATAGTTTTAAAAAAAATTGTTGAATCTGTAACCGAAGAGCTGAATTTTCAACTAAAATGATAAATTAGTTTTATAATACTTGAGACGAATTTTTCACAAAATGCATGATTATTATTGAGTTTTTAACAACATTTAATTTAGCAAAATAATGAAATAAAAAAATTAAAATTATCATCGAAAAATATATTATTAGTAGACTTTTCAACTAAAAATGATTATGTTCCAAACAAAAAGAGTTGGATTTTAAAATGAGATGGAATAACTACCAAAAAATTAAATTTTTAATTAAAACAATGATTATTCCACAATTTTATTTTAATCTAATATAAATTTCTTAAATTTTAATCAAATAAGGAATGTTTTAGAAAAAGGTAAATTTCAATTTAAGTGAAATTTTTTTTTTCTCTATTGGGCTGTACATTTTTATAGCCTTTTTTATAGTTTTAAAAATAATTGAATTTTAAGATCCCGAATTTTTAATCAAAAAGAATAATTTTCTACCTCGAAACATAAATTTTTACTAAAATACGGGAATTTTCAGTTTAATCGTTTATTTTTCAACTGAAATGGGTTAATTTTGATCCAAATAATTAAATTTTTAACCAAGGATAAATTTGAAAACAAGACAGTAAATCTCCATGTCCAATTATTAAATTTTTATGTGAAAGATATATTTCTTTAATCAAATAGTCTAGTTTAAAAAAAAAAATTATTTCAATTTTCAGCAAAACAATAAGATTTCAAAATAATTAGCAACAAAAAATATAATAGTAGTATACTTTTTAACTAAAAACGATTAGGTATCAACTTTAAAAGTATTAAGTTTCCACAAAATAATTAAATTTTTAATTGTAAGGAAGGACTTTCTAATCAAATTATTGATTTTTCAACAAATTACGTAAAAATTTTAACATAAACATAACAGTGGACTTCTTAACGATAAAGAATTAGCCTTCAACCAAAAACGTTTAAATTTTTGACCAAAGAGATGCAATTTCTAATATTCTAATAAAATAAATTAAAAGATTTTAATTGAATATTCGTTATTAAGAGAATGAATCTTCCACCAGAAAAGTTAATTTTCAACCAAAAAATTTAAATTTAAACCATGTATTTTATTTTTTTAACCATAATAATCGATACTTTAGCACTAAAAGGTTTTACATTTTTAATCAAGGGTTAAACTTTCAACTAAAAAGATGAGTATTTAACAAAAAAAATGAGTTTTTAACAAAAGAGTTTACTTTTCGACCAAGTAGTTGACTTGTCAAACAAAGATGAATTCTCAACAAAAAAACTTTAATTTATTTAATACATTGAATAAATTTCAGTAATCGCTTGAAGGTCTTTCTTATTTTATTGTTTAAATAAAAAATAATGCAACTCTTTGGGCGTCAATATTTTTGTGTTTGGGAACGCGCGGCAGTAATGACAAAAATTTTTCTAGGAGATGTTTGATTTTTTCAAAATATTTTTTCTAGGTTCGACTGAGTTAAGTAATGGCCTGAAAGTGCTTTTTTTCTAAACAAAAAAATAAAAAACTTAAATGGTCGTATCTTTCCGGATTTTTCTTTCGTTATTTGATAAAGCTCAATTATAGCTAAAAAGCATTTTCTTAATTAAAAGAAAAGGATCGTAGCAAAATTAATTGCAAATTTTTATTAAAAATTTACCCCCTGTTATCGAAAAAGACTCTATTACTAAAATTTCAGTTATTTTAGCGCAATTTTAGTTAATTCATTTTTTTCGTATCTTCCATAGATTGACAGTAAAATGGAATTTTTAATTTTTTCTATATTTTGTGTATGATTAAGATTTGAATTTTCAACTTTTAGACAAAATCAAAAAATTTGGCATGATAATTTTGTCGGGCTTTAAAAAAAACAAACGTTTTTCTTTTTTTGAAATTTTTTCATATTCTGTTTTGTTTGGCTTAAAATGTTCATTTTGGTTTATTTTTTTGGATTTTAAAAATCCTATAACTGATAATTTTCATTTTATCGAAAAAAAGTCTTCAGGATAAATTGTTCGAGTTTCCGGCTACTATAAATATCCGCACTTAGAATTTTTAAATCTTGACAAAAAGTCTAAAATATTTTGAAAATGAGCTCACTTTTAGAATTTTCATAAAAACTAGCTGGTTTCCGAACTTTTATTTTATTTTTAGGTCCTAAAAAAGTGTGCCAGAGCAGAATTTAATCTGACCAATTTTTCGAAAGTTATAGTGCATAGTATACAGATTACAGACTACAGACAGACAGACAGACATCTTCGTAAAAATAATTTTTTCTGACATAAAACCAATACCTTCTCATTAGGATGAGAATGTATACATTGAATGTTATACAAAAAAAAGTTAAATTAAACCAAAATAGATGCTAATATAAGGTTCCAATATAGACTTGTTACGTGTGGAATGAAGGTTTACATTCTGACCCCCCTAGATCTTCTTTGAAACTTCTAAAAAAAGCTTTGATCCAATTTTTCAAATGCTCTAGAGTATTTAGTTTTTCTTGAATTATTCTTTCTAAAGAACTGAACCTTAATTTTTTTATTCTAGAAATGTCTATCAAAAGCTGACTTGATTTGTCAAATAGTGAAAAGGTTAGCATACACCGACAACATTTTATGATTTATGGACTCCTTGAGTAATGCAACGTAACGATCCGTTAAAATTTATTATTATTATTATTATTATCGTACCATTAGGGCAAATCCGATCCGGAATAAACTTAACTAGCCCGGTCCCAGCTTCGTTATACTACCAGGGATTATGGAAGTCATATGGTAACCGTAAGTAAGGGATGTTTAGGAGAAGGGACATATTTTCAATCAATCATAACTCCCGTGTTTCTTATGCAAACAGTATGTCTATTCCGCAACACCCCTCTGACACGCGTCGCTGATCAATCTCTCTAGCGATCACCCCAGGCGAAAAGTTTCACAAAGTCATCATAGGTGACATTCCACAAAAAATTGATAAAGTCACTGATAATCACATTGTAAGAACTGCACTTTTGACTCTATTCCCATCCACTAAGTAGAGATTTCCACGAGGTCCCGTCAATTTTTCCATCCGATGTTCATCTAATGTAATCTTAAATACTATTTTCTTATCTATTTTTTTAAATGCAAATTGTTAAACATTATTTATATTAATCTTACAACCTACTCTCTTAAAATGTTTGGAATTCTACAAAACTACACGAAACTAAAAAAATACAGTGAATTTCGGGAATTTCAGGACGTTCGCGGAATTTGCGAAATTGATGGAAATGAAGAAATTCGCGAAATGTATGTGATTCGTGGTATTAATGGAGTTTAGGGAATTTAAGGAATTTATAGAAGTCCCGAAATTCGCGGAACATGGAATTCGTAAAATTGACGGAATTCCCTAAATTTTTGGAATTCAAGGAACTTACGGAATTCATGAAATTCAAGGAATTCACTAAATTGATGTAATTCCCGGGATTTATAGAATTCACGGAATTTGGGGATTTCACAGATTCGATAGAATTCAAGAAATTCACGGAATTCATGAAATTCGTGAAGTTCATGAAAATCACAAAATTTTGAGAATTCATAGGATTAAAAAAAATCGAGAAATTTATGAAATTTACAGAATAAATGGAATTCTAGAAATTTACGAAATTGTCTAATCTCATGGAACCTACAGAGCAAACAGAATTCATAGAATTCGCAAAATTTATGGCCTTCGCGGAATTCAATGAATTCTCTGAATTTACGAAAGCCAAAGAATTCACGGGATTAAAGGAATTCACGAAATATATGGAATTTAAGGAACTTGCGGAATTAACGATATTCAAGGAATTCACTAAATTTATGGAATTCACGGGATTAATGGAATTTACGGAATTTGAGAATTTCGCAGATATAATAGAATTCAAGGAATTCACGGAAATCATAGAATTGACAAATTTTATGAAATTCATGAAAATCACAAAATTCGCAGAAATCATAGGATTTAAAAGAAATTCACCAAATTGACTAATCATGAAATTTACGGAGCAAATAAAATTCATACAATTCACAAATTGATAACCTTAGCGGAATTCAATGAATTCTCGGAATTCACGGAAGCCAAAGAATTCCAGGGATTGAAGTAATGCACGAAATTTATGCAATTCAAATAATTCACGGAATAAGTGAAAGTTAATCTTTATACATTCCGTGAATTCCGTGATTTCATTGTATTCCATGATTTTCATTTTTTTTTGTTATTAAGCCATTAAGCTGCTTGAATTTTATGAATATCTTAAATTCCGAAAATTTCTTGAATTTCGTAAATTCTTCAAATTCCATGATTTCAATGAATTTTGTGAATTCCGTGAATGACTTGAGTTCTGTGAATTCTTCGGATTCCGCAATTCCTTAAATTCCTTGATTTCCGCGAATTCTTGGGATTCCATGAATTCTTTGGTTTCCAAAATTCCGTAAATTTCCCGAATTCAATGAATTTCTGAAATCCTTGATTTCAATGAATTTTGCGAATTCCATAAATATAGTAAATTACTTGAATTCCGTGAATTCTTTTGATTCCGCAATTCCTTAAATTTCTTTATTTGCGTGAATTGCGCTAATTATTGGGATTCCGTGAATTATTTGTATTTCCAAATTCCGCTAATTTCGTAAATTCCCCGAGTTCCGTGAATTCAATTAATTGCTTGAATTTCGTGATTTTAATGAATTTTACGAATTCCATAAATTTAGCGAATTACTTGAATTCCGTGAATTCCATGAATTCCGAGAATTGCATTAATTCCGTGAATTCTTTGGATTCCGCAATTCCTTCAATTCCTCTCTTTCCATGAATTCTGAGAATTCTTGGGATTCCGTGAATTCTTTGTATTCCTAAATTACGCGAATTCCGTAAATTGCTCAAATTCCGTGAATTCAATGAATCGCCTAAATTCCGTTATTTCAATGAATTTTGCGAATTCCATAAATTCCGTTATTTAAATGAATTTTGCAAATTCCATTATTTCAATTAATTTTGTGAATTCCATAAATTCCGTTATTTCAATGAATTTTGCGAATTCCATAAATTCCGTTATTTAAATGAATTTTGCAAATTCCATTATTTCAATTAATTTTGTGAATTCCATAAATTCCGTTATTTCAATGAATTTTGCGAATTCCATAAATTCCGTTATTTCAATGAATTTTGCGAATTCCATAAATTCCGTTATTTCAATGAATTTTGCGATCTCCATAAATTTAGTAAATTACTTGAATTCTGTAAATTCCGAGAATTAAATTAATTCCGAGAATTACATTAATTCCATGAATTCCGAGAATTAAATTAATTCCGTAAATTCTTTGGATTCCGCTATTCCCTAAATTCCTTTATTTCCATGAATTTTGCCAATTCTTAAGATTCCGTGAATTCTTTATATTCCTAAATTCCGCGAATTCCGTAGATTGCCCGAATTCCGTGAATTCAATGAATTGCTTAAATTCCATTATTTCAATGAATTTTGCGAATTCCATAAATTTATTGAATTACTTGAATTCCGTAAATTCCGTGAATTCTTTGGATTCCGCAATTTTATAAATTCCTTGATTTCCGTGAATTCTTTGTATTCCGTCAATTCTTTGTATTCCGTGAAATATTTGTGTGTCTAAATTCCGCGAATTCTATAAATTTGCCGAATTCCGTGATTTCAATGAATTGCTTGATTTCCGTGATTTCAATTAATTTTTCGACTTCCATAAATTTAGTGAATTACTTGAATTCCGTAAATTCTATGAATCTCGAGAATTCCATTACTTCCTTGAATTCCGTAAATTCCTTCAATTCCGTAAATTCTTTGATTTCCATAAACTTCATGAATTCTTGGGATTCCGTGAATTGCTTGTATTCCTAAATTCCGTAAATTTCGTGAATTCAATGAATTGATTGAATTCCATCAATTTTTAAAATTCCGCGAGCTATTTGAATCCCATGAATTCTTTAAATGTTGTGAATTCCTTGAATTCCGGGAATGCTTTGGATTCCCTCGAATTTCATGAATTCCTATTATTCCTTAAAATCCGTGAATTCCGATGGTTGTATGAATTCCGTGCATTTCTTCAATTCCGTGAATTTCACAAAATTCTTAAATTCCACGAAACCTTTAGTTTCCAAAAATACTCGCGTTATATGTTATATATAGTATTAACGAAAGTTTGAACTTCCTCAGAATATTTTGGTTGGCTTGAACAAATGGTGTAAAAATGATTTGCACAGTTTTTTTTTAATTTTTCGCGTTAACATTTGGAAACTATAAACGGTATTTGAAAACTACAACATATATGTATTGTAACGTATCTAACTATTCCAAAATAAATCATAAAAGTAAAAATGTTCTAGTATTTTTGAAATTCTTATGAATTTATTACCACTATTAAGTTTTTGTTCTGACAAGTTAAACATTCAGTAAAAAATAATAAAAAATACTCCTCCAAATCTGTGAATCAACCGCATCTTAATTTACCATTTATTGTATTTCCAAACTTTCCGCATAATTTTTATAGCCTTGTATTAATGAAATTTTCTACATGCATGGAAAAAGTGATGTTTTTGTACATTTTTAATACGTTCTTAAGAATAAAGTTCGTAATTGCGTTTGCAATTACTGAGTCAGTCACTTTCTTTATGTTTTTAATTAAATTTTGCAGTATTGTGTCAGTGAAATATTAAAAATAGTGTTTCAAGCTACACGCTTGCCGTTCAGTTGATTATTTATTTAATTTCTGAATAAAAACTAGTCGGTATGAATTAAAATTTAATATTACAGATCAATATTAAATATTATAAACATTAATGAGGTTATTATTATTGCTTTAATTTAAAATTCAACAA
This sequence comes from Druon quercuslanigerum, assembly GCA_010014905.2. Classification (NCBI taxonomy): domain Eukaryota; kingdom Metazoa; phylum Arthropoda; class Insecta; order Hymenoptera; family Cynipidae; genus Druon; species Druon quercuslanigerum. The sequence goes on from JAAAKG020009769.1 coordinate 35,478, forward strand.
TTCGGCTCGAAAGGTTATTACTTTAATTAAAAATTTTATCTTTTCTGAGAAAAAACGAAACTGTTCGGTTGAAAATTAATTTGTTTAGGCTGAGACGTCAGCAGTTTTTTTTAAAACGATATTTTTTTAATTAATACAACTGCTTTCAATTTTAAATAAAATTGTTTTGGGTTGAACTTTCAACTATTATATTTCTTGATAAGAAGTTACCTTTTTGGTTAACCTAGACCATCAATTTTCCAACAAATTCTTGAATTTTAATTATAAATAAAAAAAAGTTGGATTCATTAAAGAATAAACTAGTTGTTACCCAAACAGTTCGAATTGTAACCAACAAAAGATAAATTATCTTTCAAAAGAGATGAATTTTCCACCAAGTAAAATTTTTCATTCAAATAAAGAAAAAAATTCAATCAATTTGTTAAATTTTCGGCAAAATAACATAATTTTCAAATTCAAAAATATGAATTTTCTAAACAAAAGTTAATTTACAACGAAAAAGTAGAATTTTCAAGTGAAATGATGGATTTTGTTTGAAGATATTAAACTTTTAACCTAGCCAATTTTGTATTAAAAAAGGTGAATTATTGTCAAAGAATATGATACTTGACATTTTAGCTAATAGATTTTAATTAAAAATTAATAGCAGTTTAATTAATTAAGAATTATTTTTTTTTTTCAATAAAACTGTTAAAACCTTAATCTAAACAGATTAATTTTCAACCAAGCAGTTGCATTTTTGCTCAAGACGATGAAAATTATAATTAAAATGATACATTTTTAACAAAAATATATAATTTTCAAATCCGGCCACAAAGTGGTGAAAAAATGCTGATTCAGGCCAGAAATTAGTCAATTGTTTTGTCTTTTTAAGCTTATCGTAAAGAATATGGAGAAATTTAAATGTCGAACCATGTTAACCAATTCTGACGAGGAAACGGAAGTAAAATTTTATTCATTAATGATGGAATCTCCAAATAGAATATAATCTGCAATTTTTTAATCGTGGAAACCACGTGGTGATTTTAGGTTAGGAATAATGAATGGAAAAAATGTCTACACAACAGTACAGTTTAAACAAAAATAATAATTATTCGTGCACTAAGTATGTTTTTCAAACTGATTACTGAAATAAGATTGATTTTAATTAAGGATCTCCATATTATTTGTGAACTTTGAAGAAATGACGCCAAATGAGGGCAGTATGCATCCTCGTTCGAGTATCGAAACTGAAAATTACTGAATACTGAGTGTCTACGCAGATACCAGACGGCGCCATACATGGCGGCAAATTTGTAAATGTACAGCCTAAACATCGTCAGGAAATAGCGAAAATTATAAAAATTATAACATTTCTGCCGTTGCACATAGCAGAATCAATAAAAGTTTTATTTAATGATTTAAAACATTCGAAAAAATGTAATTCTTTTTAATGAATTAAAAAAAGCTCGTTCCTGTTTCTCTGCTCAAATAAGTATTCAAATTATACTTTTTAAACAATAATTCATCTAACATTCATAATTACGTCTTTGATAAATCCACGGCTCGTAAAAAATGTGTAACCTAGTCCGGCCGGCTCTGCAATGGTCCCTGTCCATGAAACCCAGACAGGAGTAGGCCGGCCGGTATCCTATCTAAATCTTGTATCCTTAGGGCCACCAAGGGAAATTTCTGCACGTGTAACCATATTAAAATTGTATTTATGTGAGTTAGCTTTTCTGAACTGTCCCAGTAATGGTCAGTTTAACTTGCTTAGAAAGCTGATAGCTCAATAGTTATTGCAGTTACCTTTTAGAATGAAAATGTAAACATGAAGACACTATGAAGTGCATATAAGATAAAATCACATCAATTGTCTATTTTCCAGCAAAAATTTGTAGATATCCAGAGAACGGAAGTCGAATTTTTGAAACGCACTCACACCACTAAAAGAGTATAGTTGCCCAGTATTCGAAGCGCATTGATCTCGCTCTCGGCAGAATAAATAAACGTCATAACTCACATTCAATAACCACGAGCAGTTCGATTCGCAATTGGAACGAGTCCAATAGCAAGCAACTTTCTAGTGTGGTGGCAGTGTCGAGTGGTTGGAATATCGTTTCCCAAGTAATAACGACACCGACGCGACGCGTCGCGACGCATTCTTTGAATTAATTTTCGAGCTACTATTTTCTTCTGTTACCTCTGCATAATCTCATTTTGCACACCGGGACCAACTTCGTTCTTCTCTCGCTTCACATAGGGATAAGTGGATTACTGTAATCAGATAAAACAGGATCGCATTTTATCGAGTTAAAGAAAACCCTTGGTTCCAGTCACTTCCAGCAGCCTAGAATCCACGTATTCTTGTCCGAACTGCGTTTACCGCATTTGCCCTAACCCCCCATCCCCAGTTTCCCTTTTTGCCCTTTCTCCTCTGCTCTGGTCCACTCCATTTATTTAATTTCCCTTACATTTCTCGCCTTACCCTCAATTTCTATTTCTTTGTGTTTCCTCACTCGCACCGAGTGAATTACCGCAATGTCATTATACCGAGTTAAGTCAACCTGGTTAGCAAGAAAATCTTTTCGCCGTTTCCACTCCACTTTTAGCCATTCGTATCAAACCAACCCTACTGTTTTTCCACACCCCACGTCGTTCACACCTGATTTGCACAAGCTACGAATCCTCGGTTTGCTTTTTGTCTTTTGCTTTCCTTTCTGATTTTCCTGTGGGCATTTTAGTGGCACGTGCTCTTCAATTTAACGGACTTGGGAATTAAATTTTGTTAATTCTTATATCTATTTGCGAAAGAATTATTATATTAGCTCTACGAACTAAAACTTTATCTGAGTTTCAGAAAGATTGCACCACCGTTGCTGTTTCAAGAATTTAACCCTGTCCCTTTAGCTCGGAAATTCTCGTTACAACCCATGCCATTTTAAACCTTTTAGGCTTCCCAGGCCACTATTTTTTACTTGAACCACCCTATGTTTAGACCATCTCGAAACGGAAGGACATTTTGTTTCAAATCAATCAGCAAAACTCAGCCAAACTTAAATAATAATTTGTTACCGTAGAATGAAATAACTTTGGAAATGTTGATAAAGGGCATGCAAAATTTATAAAGTTATCGATTTTACCCGTGTTAGTTTCCCCCGGAGTTTTTCCTTGAATAATAAAGATTTTTTTTTTAAACTTTGTGGTATAATAGCGAGCATGCTAACGGACGTCCCGGAACGTTTCGTTTGTGGAACAACTTAACAAAATTTAATTTGACCTATATTATCGGAATGGTAGAGAGCAGAAAACCGATCCAAACCTCAAAATACTGCAAATGGATTCAATTCTTTTTAGCAGAATAAATTTTTTTGCTATTATCTCTCAAAAAAGATTTCGGTGATGTCCGTTATACTATTTTATAGCATATCCGCATTCAGTTTGATTGGTTTTTAGTTTTTCAATAACGATGACGAATTTATGACTGGCAATTTTATTTAAAAAGTAATAATTTTAAAACTGATGTATCCATTGACAATTCCAATAAGAGAGAAATTGGTTTTCAGATAAGTATGACTGAAAAAAGTAAGAAAGAATGGTCAACAAAATAACCTTTTTTAGGCGACATAACTTTGATGGTACATTATAATCTGACTAACGCAGTAACTTAAGGCCTTGCTAATAACATTCTCCGTAGAAGCAAATATCTTCTCTGAAAATTAGACTGTAGAAGGAAATTTATTAATTTTTTAAAAAGTGTTTGAGTATCTAAGAAAAAGAAGTTAGAGGATTGCAATAAAAAAAAATTTGAGGAAAAATACTTTTTTCAAATTTTTGAAGACTTCCGAGAAAAAAATGTACCTCGCAAGAACGTGCCTTTAATATTAAAACTTTCTTCTTAGCTCTTCTCTTCTTTTAAATCATGTTAATGGATAAGGGATCATTAGTTAATAATTTATATCAAATAAAAAAGCTAATGCAATTAAGAAATACATTTTAAATTTTGAAATACACTATAGTGTCCGAAGTTAGGAATTTCATCCCATAACTTCGGAAACCTTTAAGCAATTAAAAATATAACGAGATAGTATCACCGATTTTTTCATTTTTACATCTTATCAATAGTAATTTTAAGAACTTAAATTGATTCTCGCATGAATTTTGAATCAGTTTCTTTGTTTTGAATTTTAAGAACCTTCAAAAACTGTCCAAAGTTAGGTGCTTCCACTGTAATGTAATATTGTATATTATTTTAAATAATACGTGGAATGTTTTTTTACCAGATAACATTTTAGATTTTTTGGTATATTATTTTAAACAAACAAAAAATTCCTATAAAATGATTGTAAGTCTTCTTCTTTTGTTGGATATCCGTCTTCCTAGATAGAAATTTCGTCCTTTTTGATGAAAAATTCCCCTTTTTGGATAGTAAATTTTTGGTGAAAAAATCATATTTTTGGTTGAAATTTCAACTTTTCGTCTCTTTGATAGAAATATTTAACTATTTGTTTAAAAAAGGAACTGTGTTTGATTGAATAAAAAAATTTTTTCTATGAAAATTTGACAATTTGTTTAAAAACTAAACTATTTTGTTGAAAAGTAATCTTTTAGAAAAGTAATTCTTTTAGAAAACAGTCATCAAATTTTTTTTATTCTTTTGTAGAAAATTAGTATTTTTAGGGAAATAGTCGGTTCCTCTTGATGAAAAATGCATCCTTTCAGACAGAAAAGTTTTCAGTTGAATATTTACATTTCTTGGTTGAAAATTCAACTGTCAACTTAAAAGATCATCATTTTGACTGAAAAATTCAATCATTTTGTTAACATTTAATTTATAATTAAATAAATACATTCAACTGTTTCTGTTTAAAGTTCGACCTTTTCTTTCTGGAATTTCAAACATTTGGTTAAAAATTCAACTATTTTGTTAAAAAATCCTCTATTGTTCTTGAAACATCAAGTAGTTGCTTCTAAATGCGATTTTTTTCGGAATTAAAATATTTGTTGGAGACCTTATATTTTTGTTTTAATTCGAAACATTTTATTCATTTATAGTTGAAAAGTCATATTCTTTCGTTTTAAAAATCGACGGGTTTCTCAAATATTTAACTTCTCTGCTTAAAAACTCAACTGTTTCGTTAAAAATTTATCTATATATATTTTGACTTTATACTTTAAATGTTTAATTTTAAATTGATTTATTCTACCTAAGATTTCTATAATTATATATTGTGTTTGAATATGTTTTGTTTTATTTTAGGCATTATCAAATACAATTCAAAAAGAAACTTTGACTTAAAAACGGGGTGGAGTATTCTTATATGTGACGCCGCCCTAGGAGGTTCAAGGTTTGTACGATGATTAGTAGATGTTTAATTTTTTGTTTTTATACTGGTCAACTATATTTTTCTTATTGTCATAACCAAAAATACAACATCTTCTAATTAAATTCTAACCTCGTCACCATCATTTAAAATCAACTGATCACACAACAAAGTTGGACGAAGATACAATGACGGAACAAAGCAAACATACAGATGAGTCCTTTTAAAATATTGGAAATGGAAAACGAACTAGTCTACTACCAAATAAAATAACAAATCTCCTAATGGATGAATTCTTTACAGGAATGAAAATGGAGAATGGACCTGTATACCATAAAAATATCTGATATCTTGTAACTAGATGGATAGATCTAGAACTAGATAGCTCTTGTCAACATCAATTAACATCAGCTAATCACACAACAAGGTTGGAAGAAGATACAGTGATGGAACAAAGCAACTATACATACGGGTTCTTTTAAACAATTGAAAATTTAGAATGTACAATTTTACCAAAAAGAAAAAAATTCAATATCTTCTGAATAAATTTTTACCTTGCCAAGATTGACGTCAGTTAATCATACCGTATGGTTAGAGAAAGATACAAAAATGGAACAAACTATCTATACAGAGGTGGTTCTTCAAAGATTTAGTAATAGAGAAAGGACCAGTATACCAAGAATAAATCAAACATATTCTAATGAAATGCTTATCTGGCAAACATAAAATAATATGAGCTAATCATGCAATACGCTAAAAAGAAGATACAACAATGGAACAGACTAACTATACAGATGGGTTATTACAAAGGATTGAAAGTGGATAATGGACCATTATAGCAAAAAGAAAAAATCCAACATCTTCTAATTAAATTCTTACCTGTTCAACATGTGGTAATATCAGCTAATCATATATCACGATAGGATAAAGATGCAACAATGTAAGAAACAAACTGTGCAAATGGGTTTTCTTTAAAAGGTTTGGAAATAGATACGGAAACAGCATAGCGAAAACAAAAAATTAACAAGCTTCTAATTAAATTCTTAAATGGTCAACATAAATTAGCATCAGCAATCATACACTACGCTTTGACGAAGATACAACAATGGAACAAACCAACTATAAAGATGACTTCTTTCTAAGAATTAAAAATGAAAAATAGAACAGTATAGCAATGAAATACAATCTAAGATTTTCTAATTGAATTTTACCTGGTCAACATTCTATTGACATTAGTTAATTAAACAGCAAGCTTGAAAGGAGATTAAATAATGAAACAAACAAACTATACAGATGGGTTACTTCAATCGACTTAAGGTGGATAATAGACCAGTATAACATAAAGAAAAATTGCAACATCTTCTAATTAAATTAATACCTGGTCAACATGAGCTAATCATAAATAACGGAAAAAAACGAAACAATGGAGCAAACTAAGTGTGGAAATGGGTTTTCTTTTAACGAGTCGGAAATGCAGACTGGAACAGTATAACAAGAACAAATCGAACATCTTATAAGTAAATTCTTACATGGTCAACATGTGTTAACATCAGCTAATCATACATCACAGTATGAAGAATATGGAACAATGGAACCAAATAACTGTGCAAATCGGTTTTCTTTAAAAGGATTGAAAATGCATATTGCAACTTAAAGAAAAATATGGAGCATCTCCTAATTAATTTGCATCATGCTTGAAAGAAGATACAACAATGGAAATGAACTAAATATGGCTTCTTTTACAGGATTCGAAATTAAGAATGAACCAGTATACCAACGAAAAACAATCAAACACTTTCTAATTAAATTCTTACCTAGTCATCATGATCTAAGATCACCTAATCATAGATATGGGTTGGAAGAAGATGAAACAGTATAAAAACGAAAAATAATATAACATTTCCTAATTAAACTTTTGCCCGGTCAACATCCATGGACATTAGCTAATTATATAGCACTGTTAGAACATCATACAATAATGGAACAAAAAAACTACAAAAATATACTATTCTTTTAATCGATTAGAAGTGGAGAATGAAACAGTATATCAAAAGAAAAATCCTAAATCTTCTAATTATATTCTTACCTGGTCAACATGAGTTAAGAACAGCTAATCATAAGTAATGGTACGAAGAAATAGAACAATCTAAATGTGCAAATGGGTATTCTTTTAAGGAGTAGGAAATGCAGACTGGAACAGTATACCAAGAACAAATCGAACATCTTGTAATTAAATTCTTACATGGCCAACATGTGTTAACATCAGCTAATCATACATCACAGTATGAAGAATATTGAACAATGGAACAAAATAACTGTGGAAATCGGTTTTCTTCAAAAGGATTGAAAATGCATACAAAAACAGCATAACATGAAGAAAAATCCAACATCTTGTAATTTAATTACATCATGCTTGGAAGAAGATAGAACAATGGAAATTAACTAAATATGGCTTCTTTTAAAGGATTCGAAATTAGGAATGAACCAGTATACCAACGAAAAACAATCAAACACTTTCTAATTAAATTCTTACCTGGTCAACATGATTTAAGATCAGCTAATCATAAATATCGATAGGAAGAAGATGAAACAGTATTAAAACAAAAAATAATCTAACATTTTCTAATTAAACTTTTACCTGATCAACATCAATGGACATTAGCTGATCGTACATAACGGTTGAAAGAACATACAATAATGGAACAAAACAACTACAAAACTATACTATTCTTTAAATCGACTAGAAGTGGAGAATAAAACAGTATACCAAAAGAAAAATCCTAAATCTTCTAATTAAATTCTTACCTGGTCAACATTCATTGACATTAGCTAATTTGTATAATGCTTAATAAGGAAGAAGGAGGGCGGATAAAGTTTTCAAAACAGCGTAACATTTTCTAAAGGGCCCCTATGCAATTAGCAGTGTTCAAGAGTTCCGAAGATTAATTTGAAATGACTCACATAGAATCCACAATATCAAACAAAATGCTTAATCAAAATCCCAGGGAAATTAATTTGGCGTGACCTAATTTTTATTTGTCACAAGCAGAGTGTATCCCACCCGATTCATCAAACTTATCTAACTTTCAATCAATTTTCATATGATATATCACCAACAAATGAAGACGTATGTTAACGAAAATTATCAAAATATCAGAGAGATACGTTTCCGAGGGAAATTGAAACTAAATAAATCGCTGGTGAACTGGCATCAGCTCCGCTGGATAGATAAACAGTAAAGGTCTTATCGATTAACCTTTTTAAGCAATTTATCGCTGAGAGCGCAGTTCCAAATGCACATATTTGCTCCCGAATCAGGCCACCATAGTTGGACCTATGATTAATGCTTTCACAAAATAACATACATGTTGCGCTCATTCAGCAATGACAGAGAGAGCTGAAGGGAATTTATTATTGCTCTAATGAATTTCCTTAACAGTTGGGTAATTAATTAATAAACTCAGGGGTCAACCATAAGCTCCATTTTCAATTTTAGGTGATCCCCCCCCCCGCCTCTGAACCCGAAAAGTAACGTAGCCCAAAATTCTCTCAAAACAGACACAGTAGAGTGATTTTTTTTGCAAAAATAGAGAAATAACATGAGTGTAAGATCTTATAAATAATATAAATGTAAATACAATATGACATTCAATATAAAACACTTTCTATTTGTAATATTTTTTAAATTTTTAAGAAAGACACAAATTGTTAAACGAAATGTTAATTATGTACGAAGAAGACGAAATTACAACAAAACAATTTAACTTTTAACCAAATACTTAAATTTTTAAGCCTAAAAGACAAAGGTTTTTGCAAAGGGTTAAATTATCAACAAGTAAGTTGATTTTTAACAAAAAAATATTTTATTAAAATAAAAGATAAATTTTTATTTAAAAGTACGAATTTTCTAAGAAAACTATACATTTTTAACGCCTACAGATCACTGGGCGAATTCTCAACCAGTCGAATTAAAGGGAAAAATGAGTTTTTAACAATGATTTTAGATTTCTTGACTAAAATTATTAATTTTTAACAAAAAAGTTTAAATTTTAATCAAAACTATTAGTTATTTCAAAAGACAGATTAATATGCCACCAACAAAATGAATTTTCACCAAAACAAACAAATTTTTGAACAAAGTTGTTGAATTTAAAAAAGAAAAGGGCAAACTATCTACAAAAAAATTAATTTTTAATACAAAAATATAATTTTTCGAAAAAGAAGGTAATTTTCTATAAAATAGTTAAATTTTATTCCAAATAGTTGGATTTTTGTAAATGCTCTTTCAATTGTAACCAAGAATTTGAATTTTCAACGACAAAAAATTAACTTTTAACCAAGTAGTTCAAATCTTAACCAAGTCTTTAAATCGTTAGCCAAATCAAGTTTAGTTGGCACAAAAAAAGTATAATACTTTAACCGAAAAATGTATCAATTTTAAATAAAAAATAATTAAATAGCACAAAAAGATGTATTTTTATGTAAATGATGAATTCTTATTCAGAAAATATGAATCTTCAACAAAAAAATTAATTTTTCAATAACATAAAAATTCAGAATCAACAATATAATAGAAGAATTTTTAATTATAGATGAATATATTTCAGTAAAAAGATGAATTGTCTACCAAGCATGATTTTTTGATCCAAAAAAACGAATTTCGCATCCAACAAGAAGAATTTTCAACAAAAAAGTTGAATTTTAAACTAAAAAGATGTTTTAATAAAATAGTTAAATTTTTTACAAAACAATTATATTTTTACCAAATAACAAAAATTCAAACTTAATTTTCAACCTAAATGATGAATCTTCAACGAAAAAATTAAACATTATGATGATAAATTATTAACAAAAAATATAATAGGTAATTCTAGACCAAAAAATATTTTAATTTTAAAATAAAAAAACAGGTCAATTCCACCAAAAAAGTAGAATTTTCAACCGAAAAATTGTATTTTGAATCAAACAAAATTGATTTTTAACCAAACAGTCGCATTTTTATCCAGAAAGGATGAATTCTCAACATAGAAGATCCCAAAATTTAAATAAGAAATGGTAAAGATTATAAATAAATGTTGACTTATTTAAAATTTTTTAATGTTTTCATTTTTATATGGTTCTTTATTTATTATATTAATGACCAAAATTGTACTTTTAACAAAGTATTTTAACTATTAAACAATAATTTGGATTTCCTATCATAAAGATTAGTTTATGAGGTAATGAATGAATTTTCTATTAAAGAAATTAATTTTCGAGAAAACAAAAAAATTTTAAACAAACGGCATGAATTCCGAAACAAAAGTATAATAGAGGTCAAAAAATAGTTGAATTTATGTTATGGGTTTTAATAATTCATTTTACGTTCAAGCGAATAAGAAGAAGAATGGGGAAAAGGGACAGTTATTATTGAACTCTATCGTTGCAGAGACAACCAAAGATTTT
>JAAAKG020009770.1:0-21103 GCA_010014905.2 Druon quercuslanigerum
ATTAGTAAAAAATGTACAAGATTATATATAAATTGTGCAAATTCTGATTTGAGGCAAAAAATAAGTGTAACACATAAATTCTATGATAAACAGCTTATTTTATTGACTTTCGAAGAACAACATATATTTGACAAAACACTTAATTTAAAAAGAAATTTCTTGGAAAAGTAATTAGAAATAATGATTTATAGTGTTTGGGGGGGGGCGGGGGTAATTTCCCTGGGGACATTTAAAAAAAAAAAAAAAGAGAAGAAAAGGTAATTGGAGGTTGCCTTTTTTACCTCACCTTTTTTTTATTACGAAAAAAGACAAGAGAAAAAAGAGACTGAAGAGAATTTGAAGGTTGCCTTATTTTTCTCTTCTCTTTTTTATTTTCGTTTTTCTTGTTTATATGGGAAGGTTTAAGAATGTATTAACCAAATCTGATCTTAAGATTTCTTTTTTTTTTTAATTTACAAGAATTTCGTAATTAACTTTGAATACTACATGCTAAAAAGAAATTTAAATTTTCTTTTATTTAAAATATAATTTGTTGCATTTTAATTCTTTCATTGTTATAAAAATGTAATTTCTTCTATTACTTCTTTTTACTCGTGTTCAATTTGTACTTTAAAACTAAATACGATTTCGATTTTTTTTCAGGAAGAATATAAAAAATCTTGTCAGTAAATAAAAATTTACGTAATTTGCATAAATTCTTATGCGTATTTGATTAATTATTGATTTAAATTATAAGAATTGTTTTTAAAGTAAATTTAAATCGCGCGCCAAGTGCGGCCAACCAGTGCGCAGCTCTAGCGCAAGCGCGGTAACACAGGGTTTTAGAATAGGCATCACTGCCGACAATGAGAGATAATAGAACCGGGAGGGGATATTTTATGAAGGGGGCGATGCAAAGGAATGAAGAGAGTGATTGAAATAGTGAGGGGAAGTAATGAGGGTGTAGGAAATAGGGAAGAGCCTAGTGAAAGGAGAATATGATAGGGAATGGTCAACCGTTAATCGAATGGGGAGAGGTGGGAGATTGGCCTAAAAGAGTGATGGGAATGGAGGATAGGATAAGAAAAAAGAATTGAATATAATTATAAAAAAGCAAGAAGAATTTTCAAGGCAAGGGTAATGGGTTTGAAAAAGGAATAATCTGAAAAGAATAGGAATGGAAACGATGCGGGTAATGGTTCTAAGGGAATGTTTAATGAGAATGGTAGAGTGAGGGAGTATGGAATGGGAAATGCATAAGACGAAAGGGAGAGAGAAAGAAGAAGAGAATAGTGAGGGGAAGGTTCAGAATTTAGGGAAAGGAGTGCGTTAAGGGAAAGAAAATGTGGTAGAAGAGCAAATTAGATTGAAGAGAAAGAAATAAGAAACCTCTTCTTGTAGCTGCTTGTCCTACGTAGGTAATTTGCATTCCGGATTGAGTGTTATTTCTCCCCAGAGAAAAGCTTTCTTTTACATCGCGAATTCGTGTAAAGTAGCTTGGGAAAGAGTAAATACATACTTTCTGTTTTAGGGAAATACGTGTCAATGGTTTCGAATAAGATTCCTCTGGAGAAAAATCCAGTAGACTCGGGCGTCGATATTCAAATTAGCTTGAGCTCACGATTCTTAAGGATCAGTTTCATACACTGAGCTCATAAAAGAGGGTTGATTTTGAATAAAGTGGAGAAATGCTTCGTGCTCATGTATATAAATTAAAAAATTTTTCACAGTTTCTTTCTGGTAAATGTTACTGAGAGCCGAAAAATTATTTTCAATTTAAAATTAAAAAAACTTGTCTTTGGTGTAGGAAAGAATGGGTCTAAGCGCGCACAGTTTCTGAATATTTAACTTTTAATAACAAAATAAAGTTATTAAAAAAAACGCTGATAAAGATTCAAGTGTGCAGCTTTAGATTTTCTAAATAAACATTTTGCTAAAATAAAAATATTTAATTGCCCTCTGAAAGTTGAATTTTAAATTTTTGATGCAGTAAAGCAGAAGAAAAAAAATTGTACAGCTTCGTAGAGCACCCACGAGGTGCGCACTTAGCCCCCGCGGGAATCCCCGAATAACGTACAATTTTTCCAGGAATACAAAAGCCTTAAGCCTCATTCACACGTGATCAGGCGAGTTTTCACATGTAAATCTTTTTTTTTCTATAAAAAATTGCGCGTTGAGCCCCGGGCGCGCTTATCCCTCCACTTTTTTAAATAGAGTTTGAAATAATATCCGAAAGAAAGGAAGAACGCTTCATAAGAACTGGCGGGAATTTTAAAATCTGTTTTAATACCTCCTTATTGTTTTTTGTTCAATAGCAGGCAACAGTCAGTTCTGAATTCCGAGTCCCTTTAGGACACTGTTTTTGTTTCAGGAAAATGCACCGATCTCGACAATAGTACTTGTTATAAAAAAAATAAAAAAATTGGACGGAAGAATGGGACTGGGCGCTGAAATAACACTCTTTGCTTACGGCAGACTCTTATCTTTCTTTCTATTCTTTCCTATTTATTTTTACTCTTTCCCGTCACAGAAGGAGCTTCACGCGATCCTTTTACTTTCAAGCACAAATGCGTCGCCTGTGCAGCACAGTAGAAATATAATTTATTTCTCCTCTGACATGCAAAATGACGGTGTGGTTATTTATGGCCGCGATTTTGGCCAGAAGGAGTAGGAGGCAGAAAATGTATGATCTATACTAGTTTCATATGAGCTATATGGAAATCTCGGTTATGGAAACATACTTGGTTTCCACAAAAATGTCACATAGTGAGGAAAAATGACACTGTTGTCAATTTGAAAGTTTTTTACAAACCAAAATAAATCAGGAAATGATTTATATATTTATTTTGCTTAGTTTTTAAACTCGATGTGATTTCTGCTCACTTTTAAAATTTTTTTTTGGCTCTGAATTTTTCTACCATGTTATTGTGACAGTTTATTAGAACACCTATGCACTTTTTTGCACTTTTTGCACTTTGAATTAAAATCAAGATCCTACTTAAGGAATAATTCACTTTTAAAATCAAGTTTAAAATTGTTTAATTTCTAGCGTTTCTGGCATAGTCTGTTTTATATTTAGGAATGTTATATTTAAAAATTTTAAACAATAAAAAAATAAGGGAAATGCTTTGTCAAATTGAACACATAAAAATTAAAATATTTTATAACTCAGCATTAAAAAATTAATTATATTTTATTTCAAAATGTGCAAAAATATAAAAAATTTAATTCACCTGAAAAATTTAAATTATACCGAACTTGTTTTGTTTTATTTCTTTATTTTTTAAATTTCTTATTCAAAAGTAATTTATTTTAAACCTGTAATTATAAGAAATTAAATTTAAAAGGATCATATTTGAACATTTTTTCATTTTGAATTTGTAAAAATTACGGTAAATCTATTTTTTTGATTTCATTTAAATCTCTATAATTTTTTTAAATGTTAACAATTTCAGAACCCCTGATTTTAAATTTAGTTTTCTATTTTTAAACTGTCATATTTAAATGCGCAATTGTAAAAAAATTTGATTTTTTAAGACTTTAAACCTTATATTCAAATAGCATTAAATTCAACTATTAAGAATGCAAGGACAATTTCCCTATTAAATCTTTCACAGTTGCAAAATATATTAAAAGCGTTCATATTCAGTTTTATATTTAATAATTTAATATTAAAAATTAAAAACAATAAAAAAATTATGGAAATTATTTGTCAAATTGAAGGGATTAAAATTAAAACATTTTAGAAGTAGGCATTGTTAAATGAATTATTTTGCAATTAAAAATGTGCAAAAATACTAAAAATTTCATTTAATCAAACATTTAAATTATAGCCAACTTGCTTCGTTTTATTTCTTCTTTTTTTTTTATTTCCAATTTAAAATTAATTTATTTTAAACTTGTCATGATAAGAATTCAATTTAAAAGATTCATATTTGAACATTTTTTCATTTTGAATTTTAAAAATGACAGTAAATATATTTTTGTTTGTAGCAAAATCTCTAAGAATAATTAAAATATTGAATAATAATTTTTCTAAACTGTTTTATTCAAATTGCTTTGAATTTAAAATTTTTCGATTTTGAAGGGGGAAAATAACATCAGTTTCAAATCAAGCAATAGTTTTATGTAATAATAATTAAAAATTGAAAAGTTTTTGAATGTTTCTTAACTATTCTTAATAGTTCCTAATTATTCATTATTTGCAGCTTTTAATTAAAAATAATAACATTTAAATTTCATTAAATTTAGAATAAACAAGATTTTAGAATTTTAATATAAAATTATTTTACTTTGAGCATTTCGAAATTGTACAATTTTCTTAATTTTAATCTTTAGTTATTCAATGTTAAAATTCTTTGATTCAAAATAAAATTTTTAGATTTTTAAATTTTTGAATTCGAAAAGAGAAATCCTTAGTAATGAAATTTCCCGAACTTTACAGTTGCAAAATATCATATTAAAAGCGTTTAGAGCCAGTTTTTTATTTATGAATTTTATATTTAAAAATTGAAAACAATTGAAAAATTAGGGAAACGATTTGTCCAATTAAAGCCGCAAAAATTTAATAAATTTAGAACTAGGCATTAAAAAATGAAATGAATAATTTTTTAATTAAAAATGTGAAAAAATATTAAAAGCTTTCTTCGCTTTAAAAATTTAAATTATAACGATTTTGTTTTGTTGTATTTCTTTCTTTTTGAAATTTCCTATTTAAAATTATTTTATTTTTAACTTGCCATTATAACAATTCAATTTAAAAGGTTCATAATTAAACATTTTTCTATTTTGAATTCTAAAAATGACGGTAATTCTATTTTCTGATCTCAGTAAGATATCTGTAATTGACTAAAACAATTAATAATAATTTTTTGAGGCGATAAAAATTTGAAATTCGACAATTTCAGAAGCTTTGATTTGAAAGCATCAAATTCAGTTTTCCATTTCCTAATTGTCATATGGAAATCGCTTTGAATTGTAAATTTTTTCATTTTGAAGGGTGAAAATAACATCAGTTTCAAAATCAAGTAATATTTTTTATGTAATAATAATTAAAAATTGAAAAGTTTTTTAAGGATTTTTAATTATTATTCATGATTCCTAATTATTTAGTATTTCCAGCTTTTGATTAAATATAATAACATTCAAATTCCATTAATGTAGATTTAAAAAGTTTTTAGAATTTAAATATAAAATTATTTTACTTTAAACCTTTAGAAATCGTACAATTTTCTAAATTTTAATCATTCAATCTTTAATCTTTTTCAATTTTTTTAATTCTTTAATCATTAAATGTTGAGATTCTTTGATTCAAAATAAAAATTTTTGATTTTTTATCATGATATGATTATTATGAATTATATTTATCATTTTCAAAATTTTAATAATTTAAATTTAAATTGCAGTTTTCAATGCACAATTGTAAAACTTTTTAATTTTTAAGGACTGTAAACTTTATTCGATGATAGCTTTAAATTCAATTATTAAGAATGTAAAGACAATCTCCCTATTAAATCTTTCACAGTTAAAAAATATCATATTAAAAGAGTTCATAGTCTGTTTTATATTTAAGAATTTTATATTTAAAAATTAAAAACAAAAAAAAAATTAGGGAAATGCTTTGTCAAATTAAAGCTATAAAAATTAAAATAATTTAGAACTAGTCATTGATAAATGAATTATTTTTTAATTAAAAATGTGCAAAAATATTTAATATTTAAATTACCTTAAAAGTTTAAATTATAGCTAACTTGTTTTGTTTTATTTATTTTTTAAATTTACCATTTATATATAATTTATTTTAAACTTTTCATTATAAGAATTCAATTTAAAAGGTTCATAATTGAACTATTTTTCCATTTTGAATTCTAAAAATGACAGTTAATCTATTTTTTGATTTAAGTAAAATATCTGTAATAAATTAAAATATTAAATAATAATTTTTTGATTGTAAAGTTTTTTAATGTTTGTTAATAATTATTCATAATTCCTAATTATTTATTATTATCAGCTTTTATTTACAAATAATAAAATTAAAATTCCATTAAATTTATATTAAACAAGTTTTTGGAATTTTAATATAAAATTATTTTACTTTAAACATTTAGAAATTGTACAACTTTCTTAATTTTAATATTCAATCTTTCAATTTCGAGACTTTTAAATTTAAAATAAAATTTTTTGATTTTCAAGGTTTTGCATTAAAAAAAATTCCTTAGTAATAAAATTTTCAAAACAAGTTTAATTCCTTTTTATCCCATTCAAAATTTCATATCTTCTCAATTTTACGTAATACATATTCTTTGACATTTTAAATCTTTAAATCAATCATTATATTTATTTTTTTTCGATCAGCTGTTTTAAAAATTTTAATTAAATCCAAATATTTGAACCTTTTCTTATAACACATTTTTTAAATATTAAAATTTTAGCGTTAGGAAATAAATACCCCAGAATGGAAACGAAAAATCTCTTACTTTTTATAATCTCTTAAAATCCCATAGACTGCCTTAAAATACGAAAATTTTTGTAATTCCTTAAAAAGCTAAAAAGCTTTGAAAATTCCTCAAAAGGACTAAAATCCTGAGAAATTCTATGGATTCCTATAAAGATACTGAAATCATTTGCAATCCTTTGCATGGCTTAAAATATATTGAAATCCTTTTAGTTTACTAAAAATCATTTTGAAAAATTGTTTAGAATGGATTTTATACCATTTCTTTAACCTGAAGATATTTAAAATAAAAATCAAACTCGGTTAATATATTCTTGATTAATTATTATATTCAAACCTAATTATCTCATTTTATTAAACTATCTTAAATTTTCTTGAGTACGCTCTGAATTACGATCCCTCTCATTTTATTCAATTCGACAGAAATTATTTAATTAAATTTTTTCATCATATTTTTTAAAATTTTTATAAGTTTGATCAAAGTCTCTTTAATTCTCCTAGAAACCAAATTAGTTAAATTTAAAATAATAATAAATTTTATTTATCTCTAATAAAATTTTCATATATGTAGAGTAAATACGACATTTGTAGCTATAGGAATAATATGTATGAATCGAAAATGATAGCTTAGTGTAATGTTGTTGTTTTGATTTTAGATATTACATTCTTTTTAATAAAAATTTCTATTAGAAAAAAATCTTTGTTAAATTAACAAAGAAAATTCAATCGTTAATAAAAAATATAAAGCATATAATGTAGGTATTGAGTTTGTTATTGTAATTGAAAAATTAATTATAAAAAAAGTTTTCACTATTTTAATATTTTTCATCAATTATTATAAAAGCTGAAAATTATTCTTAATAAATTTAA
Organism: Druon quercuslanigerum; assembly: GCA_010014905.2. Classification (NCBI taxonomy): domain Eukaryota; kingdom Metazoa; phylum Arthropoda; class Insecta; order Hymenoptera; family Cynipidae; genus Druon; species Druon quercuslanigerum. Next base: position 7,304 of record JAAAKG020009770.1, read on the forward strand.
TTTTTAAACAAACTTTTAATAAAAAATAATAAACTGCAAGACTTCTACTCGGGGATTAATTATTATAATACAGAAGATAATAATATTAATATTAGTATTATTAATAGTTGATAATTTTTTTGCATTAAACATTTCCCAATTCAAAAAAATTTATAAATTAGTTGAAAATTAATTAACTTTGTTAAAAATTAAAAGTTAGTTTATATCTGATATAGATACTATTTATAAGAGTCGTAATTAAAAACATTTCTGTATGAAATTCAATTTTGAAATCTTTTTACATTCTCATCAGAGAATTTATTAGATTTGCTTACAGTTAACAAAAGGTAAGAGAAGAAAAGCGTTGCCTTTTCAATGCCCTACACGGCTATCATAAATTTTTTTAATTTAAAGAAAATTTAAAATTCAAATTTTGACAGCATAAAAAATAATGGCAAATCCAAAAATTACTGTCCTCGACCAAAATATGGAAAATGCCGTAAAGTATGAAGAGAGAAAAATTGTGCATTTGAAAAAGATCTATAAATTTTTTATATATCACGTTTTGTAAATTATTAGGAAATAATGCAATCGGAACTGTGATGTAGAACACGATGCGGTAGAAAATTCAATTCAAAAAATCTAGGTCACTAAGGTTAAGAACCGTAAAAATCAAACTGGAAATGAGCTAATTTAGTTTTTAAAAAAATGGCAGAAGTTGCAATATAATTTTAAATAACAACAGTTTTTTAAAAATAATGTGCATCTTTTTAAAAGAGACAAGGACACTACGTGTTTTTGAATTCCAATGCATGTTATGAATTGCAATAATATATATTTATGGGAATGATATAGAACGAGAGGGACAAACTCGAGAGTGAAGCACGAGATACGTGATGAAAATGTGTCCGTTAAAGGCGAAAGAGCTTTAACAAAAGAGAATTCACAATCGACCTTTACTTTTAAAAAGTCTGTGCACAATGTGTGCGGAATATACATAGACTGAGCGCGTAACGCGAAGCGCGAGAACGAACGTTCGTGCGCCGTCGGCGCGCTCAAACTCGCGAGCATGGCGAGCCGCGCGCAGAGCGCGCGATGAGAATGTGCCCACCAGGCGGGCAGATTTTTTTATAACAATTTATAATTCCCCCCTCTGATAAATTTTTTATTAAATTAATTAAAATTAATTAACAAAAATTGCAGAAAAAATATTTTTTATAATTTTCATGCAAAGTTGTAGTAGACAATGCGGACTCTAGATCTACTTAAATTGTAAAAGCTCTTACTTTTTTGCATAAAGAGTGCCATCATATCTTAAGGAATATTAAAAAAATTAAAGTTTTTTTTAATATCACTGATTCCACTCTCGGAGAGAACAATCTCTAAACATTCGATCAAATCGGTAAAAGAATTTAGGGTCTGTCTATATGAGGTTATTAAAAAGTCGATTTATTTAGCATAAAAAGTGAAATATTGCTGAAAATAATTTGTAAATCAAAATTTTCTGAAAAATAGCACTGAGGCCTTATCCAGGCAATAAATTTTAAAATTTTAATATTAATAGGTTAAATATTGTAAAGTACAAGACGAATAAACAAATGAAAAATTAAATTTTGTGAATAAAATGTGAAGAAGTGAATCAACTTTGAAATTAATAAAGATAGTTTTCGTACCAAAAGTCAGATACCCGAAAAAAAAGTTTTTCTATGATTTAAAAAATTAAAATATTATGATTTTTGTTTTTTGAAATTTAATTTTTTCTGACCGTCGCTTCTTACAAAGTTTTGAAAAATGATTTCATTTTAATAAATGATGGCCTATTTTTTCGGAAAAACATTCTCTACAACTGTACTGTTTCCAGTTTTGAAAAAAAATATTCTAAAGCTAAAATCGTTGAATTAATTTTTCGTTAGTCAAACATTTTATGAAAAAATAATTATATTTTAAGAATATTCAGCTATTTTTCAGATTGCAAACAGTAGGCTTGTACAGAATGTTTTTCTGAAAAAAATAATCCGTCATTTATTAAAATACAATCATTATTCAAAATTTGGTAAAAAGCAACGGTCAGAATAAATTGAGTAGGGTAATAACAATGGGTAAAATTATTGTTTTTTGTGTAGAATTTATAATTTTTAATAAAAAAATAATGTTTTTTACTTGAAATTACATCAGTTTTAATATCTTACTTCGTCAAATCATAGAAAAACTACATTTTTCAGATATCTCACTTTTGGCACAACAATTAACTTAATAAATCAAAATTTGGTCAAAATCAACAATGGCGCTTTATCCATTAAATTCATTCTAAAATTTTTAGATTAATTGGCCATATATTGTCGACCACGGTATCTATTGAGAATTTGAATTATGGGAATAAAAAGTAAAATAACTCTAAACATAATTAACCCATTACCGACCAAATTTTGTTAAGAAAAATTCGAACCTATGGTCAAAATTTAATTATTTTGATTTCAAAATTAAATATGGCGGTTTTTGCATACAAAAATAGTGAAAAATGTTTTATTTGTTGTATTTATCATTTTTTTCAGGCATAAAACGCGTTAATATCTTAAAGTTTCTTTAACTATCGGTGCACAAAATCCTTAAACTTTAACAGAAAATTTTTATATATGTGCTTTTTTTCCGAAATGGCGGACAAAATGCAAAAATGTCCCAAAAACTGTTTTTTTCCATCACCGTTTTTTTGTCTCAAAAACTTCAAAGTTAAAAAATTTTCTATTGTTTAAAAATGTTTTGGAATTAACCATAGACAGCTTATAGTTTTTGGGAAATTAATAAATAAAAAATTAAATTTCCAAAACCTAAAAACGGCTGAAAAGAATTCGCATGAAGTTTGATAAATTATTTCCCAGAAACTAAAGGCTCTGGTACAAATTTGCCAAGAATAGAAATGTCATAGAATTAGTCAAAGAATATTCTTGAATTTTTTTAGATTTTTTGAAAAACTTGTTTGCAAATTTAAAATTTCTGATTTTTTGAAAAATTAAAAATTTTTTCTAAAAAATCTAAAAAAATTTCAGTCTTCTATTCTTTATTTCAGGACATTTTTAATTAATGAAACTTTTTTTTGAACTTTGAAGTTTTTGAGGAAAATAACGATGATGGAAAAAACAGTTTTTGGGACATTTTTGCATTTTGTTTACCATTTTGGAAGAGAAAGCACATATATAAAAATTTACTGATAAAATTCAAAATTTTGAGATACTAACGCGTTTTATATCTGAAAAAAATTATAAAAATAAAAAATCAAACATTTTTTTACTACTTTTGTATTCAAAAACCGCCATATTCAATTTTAAAGTTAAAATATTCGAATTTCGACCACAGAGTCGGATTTAGCTTACCCAATAGCATAAGAAACAGTACTTTCGATCTATTTATTGTTTTGTTATATCCATATATTTTACGGCCAAACTCATGTTATAAAATTGATGGCTTTGGTCGCAAATGGGATAATGAAAAAAACTTTAAAACTTCCTAATCTCTTAGAATCCGTTGGACTTCCTGAAAATATGAAATTTTCTGTAATTCCTTTAAAAGCTTAAAAGCTTTCAAAATTTCTCAAAAGGACTTAAATCCTAGGAAATTCTATGGATTCCTATAAAGATACTTAAATCCATTTTTATCCTTTGAGTGGCTTAAAATATATTGAAATCCTTTTAGATTACTAAAAATCGATTTAAAATTGATAAGAAGAGATTTAAGTCCTCCAATTATCTTATTTTATCAAAAAGTTTCTTGTGTTTCTGTTTTAATTCCTATTAATTTATATTGATTCTTTATAATTGACCTTTCATTTTTTTAAATTATGGTCTTCGGAAAAACTATTCAAAATACGGTAAAGTATGAATAGACAAAAATTGTGAATTTTGAAAAAGATCTACAAATTTGTTATAAATCACTTTTTGTAAATTATTAGGAGATAATGCAATAGGGCAATCACAACTACGATGTAGAACACGATGCGGTAGAAAATTCAATTGACAAAATCTGGGTCAATGAGGTTAAGGATCGTAAAAATGAAACTGAAAATGAGCAAATTCACTTTTTAAAAGAAGGGCAAAAGTAGCAATAAAATTTTTATTAACAAAAATTTTTTAAAAACAGTGTGCATCTTTTTAACAAGGCGAGTAAAGGACGTGTGTTTTCATGCCAATGCATGTCATGAATTGTAATAATATACATTTGTGAAAATGATATTTTTCAGATATCTGACTTTGGGCACGATAGCTAATTTTACAAATAAAAATTTTATCAAAATCAGCAATGAAGCTTTATCTATTCAGTTTATTCCGAAATTTTTAGAATAATCGGCCATATATTGTCGACCATGGTAACTATTAAGAATTTGAATTATGAAAATAAAAATTAAAATAACTATAAACATAATTAATAAATTATAATGTCCTTACAAGAACTATAGAAATAATTAATGAGTACAAATTTCTTAAAAACCAAACTTACAGTACTGATATCTTTGAGAATATCCAATTAAAAAAGAGTAACGATTATGAATAATTTAATGTAGCTTCAAACTCATTCGGAAAATAATTTCCAATGCTTTGTTTCCAAGGTTTTTAATTTTGCAGCTTTCTTTGTTGAGATTTAACAAAGAACTTACCAATTTTAATACATTAAAAAAAATTTCCGTTAAACTTTGAAGGGTCTGCGAAAAGGTAGCTCAGTAAAAGGATCTTTGTACATGATGTATTTTCTCAATGCTTAAGGATACTCTTTCGAAATTTGTGTACAAAAGATGTATTATATTACGATCCATTACAAAGAGAAAGGGGGGGGGGGCGATACGGGAGAGCTGGGCGAAGTCGAAACTTTTCTTTTTAAAGTTGTTTTTACTTTAAAAAAAAATTTGTTTGACAAAGTATTGAAGTGAAGTGACGGAAAATCTGTCGAGCAAAAAATCGTGTTGCTAAGTCGACACTTTACTGCAATTTTTAAAGAAAAAAACGGAAATATTTTAGAAAATTTTTACTATTTTAGCCCACTAAATTCTCGTGCCAACAATGCGTATTACGTTGTAAAACCAAAAAAATTTTCCTACCTAAAATGTATGATCGTGTACCCTTACCAGATTTTTTTAACAATCTATTGAAGCTACCCAAACGGAAAAATTATATATAGTTTATATTTATTGTGAAGTTTTATATACAGGGTGAGGGAAAAGTATGGAAACCCCAGAAAATTTTAGAAAATTTAAAATAGAAAATTAAAATTAACATGAAGTCTTTAGTAATTTTTCTCGGGGAATTTAATGGTGACCTTGGATTTGGCCTTCGACCTCGCAGTAAAGGTTATTTCAAGGTCACTATAATTTTTTGAAAGGGCAACACCCTATTTTGACATCGGCAATCGAAAGAGCGGCAAATTTTACGTTCAGATATGCATGAAGGTCCAAGGTCAAGGTCACCTGTAAAAGGTCGTATGAAGGTCAAATTGTACTTGCAGGTCAATCTATGATGTAAATCTATCTATTTATGGTAGGACTTTAATAAGTTTGACCTTAATACGATCTTATTTGACCCAATTTGACCTTAATACGACCTCTAGAGATCTTCTAGACCTTAGACCTTAATGCACATCTCAACGTCCAATTTTCTGCTCTTTCGATTTCCGATGTCAAAAATAGGTGTTTCGTGTCAAAAAATAGCTATCATATTGTGAAAAATGACACTGACCTTGAAGTTACCTTGAATTTCGTTTTTTTTTTGAATTTGGTTTGAGGTCAAGTTTAAGGTTATGGTTAGTTTTCTTTTTAAAAAATACTAAAGACCAGTCATCTACTTTTTTCTGACTGCAAATTCTGCACAATTTGCCTGCAAGTTTAATTTGACCTTTATACCACCTTCTACAGGTGATTTTCATACATATCTGAACGTAAAATTTCCTGCTCTTTCGATTGCCGATGTCAAAATAGGGTGTTCCCTTTTCAAAAAATTATAGTGACCTTGAAATAACCTTGACAGCGAGGTCCAAGGTCAAATCCAAGTCCACCCTGTATAATACTCATTTGTTTTATTGTGAACTGTGTATTTCTATCTAAATTTTTTTTTAATCTGGAAAAAAGTAAGATTTTTGATCGTTAAAAATAATATTTCTTTAATTTTAGGTATAAAAACAATTTTTTTTTCTATTTTCAAGTTCAGGAACCTTCAAAAGCCCATGGCTTGGGAATTCTTTCGCAATAATTAATAATAAAAATTATATAATAAGAATTATAATTATAATTATTTAATTATTTTTATTATATATTATAAATATATAATAAAAATAATATATAATAAAAATTCTTTCGCAAGAGCCGACATCGAAAGATCAAAAAGGGACGTCGCTATGAACGCTAAAACTAAACTAAACTAAAAACAGGTCTTTACGAAAATAATATGTTAAAGTTCTCTAAACAAAATTCTATTTTATTTGATTTTTATGGATTATTTCTATCTTTTTGGAAATATTTTTTAAATTAAACAATATAAAAATCTGGTAAGGGTATGATTTTGAAGATGTTAAGAAGGAAAGCCATTCAAAATATGTAAATAGATCTTCATATATTGCATCTCTTTCGAAAAAAATTTGATTTTTAATTGTTAGAAATGAAAAAATCTTATTTTTTGAAAGCCCTTTACATAATTGTTTTCATTCTTCACTTAAAATAACCGGCGGCAACCCTAAAATAAGTACAGTGGTACAGTGGCGATGACGTATATACTTTAAAATATATTTCAAGGGATTTTAGAAGATTTCCCAAATTCTGAATTTTTCGACGGATTTTAGGGGAATTTCATCAGATTTTACCGTCTTTTAAGAGATTGTGATAAAACTTTGAAGATTTTAAGGGTATTTTCAAGATGTGAGAATTTAAAAGTTTTAAGGATATGTTTAAAGATTCCACATCATTTTTAAAAGTTCAACAAAATATCAAGGGATTTATCAATATTTAGAAAGATTTCAACTATTTTGGGGCATTCAAAACAATTTCAACGAACTGTCAACACTGAAAAATTTTTTTAAAGTTTTTAAAGACTTTAAAGCCTTTGGATGCTTAAAAAAATTGGGTATACTTTAAAAAAATTTCATATAATTTCGGAAGATGCGGAACGGATTTCACAGGATTGTATGAGATTTTAGAGCAATTCAGTAATTCTCAAGGGTTTTCAATAATCTCAATAACGTATAATAATACGTTTTTAAAAATAATAAATTGTTTAATAGAGCTTCAAATATTTTAAGATCCCTCACAGGATTGAATTTTTTTTAACGATTTTAGAATATTTTTACAGTTTCTAAGGAATTTTCAAGAGCTATATAAATTATCAACATATTCCAAAAGACTTTAAATTATGAAAAATAATAAACAATAATTTAAAGGATTTTATGGTAATTTTCAAAAAGTAAAACAAAATCTCATGGATTGGTGATTTTAAATAATTTTATCAGATCTTCGGGGATTTCAGTAATATTAAAGGATTTTACATGTTCTCAACAAGCTATTATAATACATTTTCCAGAATATAAAAGCGATCTATAAAACATTAAATATTTTTAAGAATTTCATACGATTTGGTAGAATTCAAAAGACTTTAGAGAGTTTTAATATTTTAGGGATTAAAGAAAGAATCAAGTAATTTTAACGGGTTGACTGTTTTTAATAAAATTTAATGTAGTTCAAAAGAGTTTTCTATAATTACAGACTATTTCGAAGAATCTTATTTGATTTACAAGGATTTAGAATATTTGAAAAACTTCCAAATATTTTGTAAATATTTTCAAAAGATTTTGCGGGATTTTGTAAATTTTCAAGTATTTAAATAAATTTCAAGTATTTTAAATAATCCTAAAGAGTCATTTTATGCGATTTCACAGGGTTTTGAAACAATCTATAGAAGTTCTAATATTTTAAGAGATTTTAATAGATTTGAAAAAATTAAAAAAATTCAGAGCAGGGGAGACCACCCTACGTTAGATAATGATCCTACAGTAGATAATCCTCAATTTAAAATATTGATAATTTGTTTAAAATAATTGATTTAATTTAATTGTACATAAATGCTCAACAAGCAGTCAGTGCCTAAACTGTATTTAACAAGACATTGTTGAAAATATTTTCAAAAATTACGTCACTAGCCGAGATTTAAGGAGTATAAATAATTTTAACTTTAATGAATTTAAAAAGGAGTATAAGTAATTATAAGTCAGTCGACAAAAGTGTCGCGTAGTGTAAGTAATTCTAAGCCGGCATCAAGAAGTTTCCAGTAGTATAAATTACCTAAGGTCAGGCGAAATAATTGTCAAGTAGAATAAGTAATTTTAAGTCAGCCTCAATTAGTGTCAAGTACTTCAAGTTATTTTTAAACGTCTGCAATAAGTCAGTAGCAAGTAGTATAAGTAATGTTTAGTCAGGCAAAATGAGCGCCAAGTTTTGCAGGTAATTTTAAGTCAGCCACAATTAGTATCCAGTAGTGAAAATCATTTTTAGTTAACTGAAAAAACTGAAAGTAGTACAAGTAATACTAAGTAAGCAGCAATGAGTTTCAAGTAGTATGATCAATTTCTTATCAGCTGAAAAGAGTGTCAAGTACTATAAGTAATTTTAAGTAAACCGAGATGAATGCCGACTGGTAATTGTATAAGTAAGCCGAATTGAGTGTTGAGTGGTACAAGTAATTTTAAATCATACTCAATGAGTAATTTTGAATCATCCCAAAAGAGTGTCAATTAGTATCAGTAATTTAAAGTAAGCCGAAAATAATGTAGAGTGGTATAAGTAATTACAAGTCAGCCTCTATCAGTGTCAAGTGCTTCAAGTGATTTTGAATGAACTGAAACAAGTAGAAAGTAGTGTACATAAGTTTTAAGTCAGGAAAAAGGAGTGTGTGTCATTTTCAGTCAGCCGAAATGAGTTTCAAGTAGTACAAGCAATTTGTAATCAGCTGAGAAGAGTGGAATGTAGTATACGTAATTTTAGGTAAACCGAGAAGAGTGTTGAACATAAAACAACATTTGATTGAGAGTTTTTGATTTTCTAAGTTATTCGTATGGAATATACTCCCAGGAATTTCTTTAGTGTTATGCAGGCTTGCATAACTTCTCGTAATAAATAAAATCGCTTTCAGAATGAGGAGATAACATTGCCAGTGCAAATCACGTATCATATTTAGCCTCTATTATTGATCAAAATACGAATGCCGATAATTTTCAATAAACGAGAGACACAGCGATTCTCGAGAGGTCGGCTTCTTCCACTGAGTTGAATCCAGAGAGCATCAGAATGCGTCGAGCTTGAAATTAATTCCTGACGTGGAAAAATTATTCTACGAAATTTTATCTTCCCACGAAATATGCATCTTTCATTCTACGAGTCCTCGGCGATTTTTCAGTTTTGTCGTTATGCATGGCGAGGTAACTTCAATTACACTCCGAGGACTGATTTTTTGATACAATCTCCAACTCATGAAGTAAGTGGATATTGTTTTCCAATTCCGCTCTGCCGGTTTTGTCCTTTCTAACAATAAACGTAAAATAATACGAGATATTGGAAATAATGTTACTTCTTGGAATAAACATTTCATTTTTTCATTTTCCGTATCTGAATATTATCATAGAAGCTTTCTCTAGAATTTTGAAGAAATTTGCACAAAAAAGTTCATATTTCATTTCATAAATGCTTATAATAAATCACATAACATGGAGAAATACTATCTTAAGAGACTTAATTGCCAAAACACGATATGGTTTTCGACTAAATAATTGAATTTTCAACAAACAACAAAAATAAATTTAGACAAAAACGGAACTTTCAATCATAAGTCAAAATTTTTTAACAAATTAGTTCAATTCTTTAGAAACTCATTGAATTGAAATACTATTTTCACTTGAAATAAATAGCAGTAGAATCTTACCCGAAAGATATTCTCAACGAAGAATGAAGCAGTTTATATTTAAGTGAAAAAAACATATTTAAGATTGAACATATTAAATTAAATTTTAACGAAGTAATATAACTATTAAATATGCAGTGAAATTTTCAGTCACCTAAGAAAATGTTTCTAACTATATAGTGCAACTCACTACCAGGCCTTTTCAATCATAAAGATTACTTTTCTACCAAAAAGACAAATTTACAAGATACTTAAATTTTTTAACAATGTGCTGAATTTTTAAACCAAGAGATGAAGTTCAAATAATAAAATTAAATCTGAACAAATTAATTGAGCTTTCAAACCTGTAGTGAAATTTTGAATCAAGGAGATTAACTTTTTAGTAAAATATACATGAATGTTTAAAAATTAATGGAATTTAAAAAATTTTTATTGCGAAAATTGAATTTTCAATAAAAAGGATTTTAAAAAAAATAATTAAATTTTTAGCAATAGAGATGGATATCCAAACAATAATGATTTTATGTTTAACAAAGAAGTTAAACTTTTAAAAATGCCAATAAATTTTCAGTTTAGGTAAAATTAACTTTCTATCCAAAAAGACAAATTTACAAGAAGATACTCAAATTAAAACAAGTTGCTTTTTTTAACTAGAAAAATTTAAATCAGGAATGAAATAGTTAAATTTTCTGTTATAAACGTTAATTTTAAACAAAATAGTTACATTTTACAGCAAATATATGTTTTTATCTCTAATAAAATAAAATTTCAAGTAAGTGGTTCAAATTTTATCAAACTAGATTATTTCAATCAAAAATTTTTTTTCAAGAGAGACCGTTTCCAAACAACAACAGTATAGTTGAATTCACAGTAAAAAATTAGAATTTTAAACAAAAAATATAAATTTTATACCAAATTTGTTCATTTTTCAAACAAAATATTTAATTTTCTTTGAGAATAGTTGCATTTTCAAACAAATAGTCAAATAAAAAAAACTTTTCAACAAAGAATCGAATAATTACATATTAAGTTTAAAAATTAATTTTCAACGAGGAAAAGTGAATTTTTTGCCAGTTAAATTGAGCCAAAAAATACAAATTTTTAAGAAAATAGTTTAATTTTCTACAAAGCAATTAAATTATTAAGGCCACAAAATAAATTCTTAATAAAAAAGGTTATTTCATAAAAAGTTATTACTTGTTTAAATAAATAGTTCAACTTTTAATCAAATAGTCCGACAGACAAATAGTCTACAAGGATATTTAACTTTTAAAACCTAATAGATTAATTCTTAAAGAAACTTGAAATACTTGATATCCCGATCGAAAATATTTTAATTTGCATTAAATAGCAGTATAATTTACCCAAAAAGGACTTATTTGCAGCAAAATATTTAATTCTTAACAATATATATGTATTTTTTACAAAAAAAAGAGTTGAATTAATAATAGAAAATATCGAGTTTCATTTAAAAATATAAATTTTCTAACGAAAATGAAATCTTTATATTTTCAATTACAATTACGGGTCAATTTCCTACTCTAAAGAAGAATCTGAAACTAAAATAACAAATGTTAAAAAAAAATTAATTTCAAACAATAAGTAGTTCAACCATTAACCAAGTAGCTGAACAAAAAAGTTAAATTCAAGTTTCATTTAAAAATATAAATTGTATAACAAAAATGGAATCTTTATACTTTCAATTAAAAAAACGGGTAAATTTGCCACTCTAAAGATGAGTCTCAAACTAAAATGACAAATGTTAAAAAAAAAATAATTTTAAACAATTTTACATTACATACACAAGTTTAAATTTAACCAGGTGGTTGAATTTTTTATCAAAAAATATTATTTCTTAACGGAAAGTGTAATCAATGATATTTCAGCCAAAAAAGATTTAAATTTGAATAAAAAGTTGAATGCAATACAAAATATGTTAATTAAAAAAAAATAGTTATATAATTAATCAAAGAGCATAATTTTCAAAGAAAATAAAACAATTCAACCAAAAAATCAGAAAATTTCTATCAAAGAGATGAATGTTTAAACCACAAAAAAAAATAAATTTTATAACCAAAAAGGTAAATTTTCATCTAAGATGTTGAATTTTGTCCCGAAAATATGAGTTCTTAATAAAAAAGTTTCTATCTAAGTTCGTAAAGTTACACCCTATAGGCACCCCAACCCCTTAACCTGTTGCCAACCGTAGTTTTTGGCGTAATACGCCCCCCTTTCAAATTAGTAACGTCGTTTATGGAAGACCCCTAATGTGGGGTTGTATTGTTAAAATGTTAAAGAAATTAATTTTAAACAGTAAGTAGTTTAACTTTCAACCAGGTAGTTGAATTTGTAAACAAAATATATAAATTCTGAACAGAAAGTGTAATTGATGATATTTCAGCCAAAAAAGATTTAAATTTAAATTAAGAACAGTTGAATGAAATACAAAATATGTAATAAAAAAAATAGTTATATTTTTAAACAACGAGAAGAATTTAAAAAAAAATTTTAAATTTTTAACTAAGAAGATTAAGTTTCTAACTAAAAACCCGGAAATTATCTATCAAAGAGATTTAAAGAATCTTTAAACCACAAAAAAATACATTTTTAACTAAATAGGTAAATTTTCAACTAAGATGTTGCACTGTTATCCAGACAATATGAGTTTTTAACAAAAAATATTGGACTTTCGTTTTCGGCATGAAAGTGTAAAGTAGCGGGAATTTTGGTTGATGATTTTTTCCGATAATTGTGGTGAAATTTGAGGTGAGTGATTTGGGGGAGTGTATAGACGGGTGTGAATGAAAGAGTATGTTTGAGAGATTGTGAAATTGGAAAGGGAATAAGGATATTTTTGTGGATTGAGACAGATTTGTGTGAAAGTTGAGGTTAAGTTGGTTTGAGATTTGTGACAGGATGGGAGGACTGGGTTGAACGGGGTAATAGTAGCAGGGCTGGGTAGAGACGGAGAAAGTCAAGTCAGGTACTAGAACGCGACGATAGAGGCCGGGAAGGATAGCAGGCGGTAAAGTTTCAAAAGGAATAGAGGGGAGAGGGGAAGTAGTGAAGAGAAGGACGATTTAGGTTTAAACCTGAAATATCCAAAAATGTTCAGATCACCGCCGGAAAAGCAGAGTTTGGTAGAGAAGGGTGATAATTGTAAGGGGGCTGAAGGAAACGGTGATAAAACCGAAGCACAGAGGAAAGAGGAAAGAATAAAAGAAATGCGCGAAGTCATGATGGAAGTAATGGGAATTTATAAAGACAGGCAGGAAAAAAAGGGAGAGGAATTAAGGAAAGAAATTAGAAGCAAAATGGCTGAACTCAGGAAAGACATGAAAAAATGGGAAGAAGTTAGGGAAAAGTTAAAAAAGAGGATTTAGTAATTGGAGCAAAAGTTAGAGAAGCAGGAGGATAATAATAAAGAGGTAGAGGAGATCTTGGCGGGGACGTGAATAAGAATATGGAGAAGGAAAGACTGAGGAAAATAGAACAAAGAATAGCAAAAAAGAGAGGAAAGAAAGAAAAAGAAACGTAGTGATAAAGGGTATAAGATACGAGGGAAAGGTGAGCAGAAGTGCGAAGTATAGGAAGAGAATAACGAAGAGGGAGAGAATGGTACTAGTGAAACTAAAGCAATGGGAAGGTAAGAGGGAAGTAATGGTTAAGAAGAGGATGTTATATGAGAGCTTGGAGAGAGTAGAGGATGATTTGACATGAGTTAGTAAGAAATGAGGGGCAGGGAAACTAGAAGAGGAAGGAACGGGAGGTAGGAAAATGAGTAAGAGACAAAAAGAGACAAAAAACGAATATAGGGAAGAATGGAAGATATGTTACTGGAATATAGCAGGATTGGAGAAAAAGGATAAGGAATTTATGAGAAATTTGACACAATGGGATGTTG
>JAAAKG020009781.1:0-21100 GCA_010014905.2 Druon quercuslanigerum
GGAATATGTCCTGAAATCCGCCAGACTTCGTACACGGGATAACTAATCCATGCCTCGGGGACACACGGGATATAGAACGCGTCTCTGCGTAACTTCGACCAACGTGTCGACACTCCGGGAACACCAACGGAAAATAGAACGAGTCTCCGCGTCTTCTCGACTCGTACCTCTCCTCGCTATTCTCCCACCCGGGGTCCGACGCTGATTAGCCGAGTTGCTGTAACGGCGGACATCCGTTGGCATTGGACCTCAGGGATGGCTACTTTGGGTGCTAGCGGTCCAAGTAACTTTTCATATCTCCCACGTAGAGTTATTGGACTAACCAAAAGCATCTTAGTCGGTGGATAATTATCTTCTTTGCTCTCCGGTGAGACCTATTGGCGACAGTCTGGAGCCCAAATTTACCTTGACATCTGCAAGCGGTCTCCTCTGGTACCAGTAGTCCCAACAGTAATAATCCGGGCCTGGACTATAGAGCTTGCACTAGTCATGCTGGGGAATTGAAGATAAAAACTTCTCAAAAGAAGCATTGTCGAGTTCCACGCCAGGTGGAGAAGTCAAATTTGGAATCCTCGGAATGGCCTAGAATATTCCTCGAATCCAGTCGGCATCTCGACAAACGTCTTCTTGAGGGACGACGTAATCGTCAGAGCGTTGGTTGGCTGTCCTTGATTTTGGCGGGAGAATTTGAAGGTCTTGATTCCCTTCTTTGTCTTCGTCGTGCATCTCGGAGTTCTCTTTCGTCCTATAGCTGCATGTGTCTGAATTGTCCTTCGGGGCGTCTCGTCGTTAGCGACCATCGGTAATTTTACATAATAAACAAAAAGAAAATACAGAAGAATCAATCCTTAATCAAAAAAAATTCCTTATATTACAGTCCCTTGTCGTGGAGTGCTGTGCAGTTTCCGGAGTGTACGAGAAAATTCTTCAAAACATAATCATAAGAATAGAAAAAAATAAATAATAGGGTTTTGTGAGTTGCAAAAATTTTGCAGCGTCACACATCAATGCTGCAATGTTAAAAAACCCCCTTCAAAAAAATTCAAATTAGATAATAACTCTTCATCCAGAACAAGCAGTCAGCTAAATGAAAAAAAACCATTGCTCTGTGAATATTCAATGATGGCAATCTGCTCGTGGATGACTCTGGAAACTATAATTTTTTATAGGCTAATTAAAGATGTTTATGAATGTAATATTACTAATGATGTATTTAATTGCATAAGCAACATAAATTAAAATACTATTCTGAGAAATGCCTATGTAAAATATAGACGTGGTCACTACTTTTACATTATATCATTGAAAAAAAATTTTATTCAATATCCTCATTAGTGGCTAGAACATGTATGCTTTATTTTAAACAGTCCAATTCAGCAGTTGCGAACTGATGCATATGGTTTACAGAGAATCACGTTTTAGAAATGTTCTTACCCAAAACAAAAGAAAAAATACAGTTTTTAATGTCACCTTGAATTTCAAAATTGTATAAACCTAATGAGTGTGAGTTTCGTGATTGATTATCATTTCCTAATTATATAAAGTTACAAACAGATTGCACAAATACTTCTTATTTCTCTCTTCTTGAAACACAGAAAGAAACCATAATACGGTAGCATACCTATGCAAAACAAATTTAATTAATGGTACAGCCCAGGTAGAAAATCATCACTTTTGTATTAAATAATTTTCTCAATTTGAAAAATGTTCATTAGAAATGAAATTTGAGATGCTTTTTTGAAATAAAAAACATATTCAATTTCAAATTTAGAGCAGTAAATTTTAAACATTGAATTTTTTGCCTTTTTTGAAAAATCATTCCACTTTTTGAAGAAAAATTCGCCTAAAACTTGCTCATAAGTTTTATCCCTCATATTATTCTTATCTGATTATTTAACTCTACAGCCGACTTCCCACATTGGCATACCTAGAAGAATGTGAAAGAAACAGTATGGTGATGAAAAATAAAAAATTGGAATCTATTGAACATTTTTTTAAAGAATTACTTAAGGTTCTCAACGCATTTTAAATCTATTAAAAAAAAACTTAAACTGTTCAACTAAAACTTTAAGAAGTAAACTATTCAAATTTTTATTGCAATCTCACCTTTTCAATTTCAGAATTAGGCGATTCAATTTTTAATTAAAAAAGAAACTTTTTTGAATTAAAATCAAACTGTTCGGCTGAAAGTTCAGCTACGTTGCCAAATTTTTTTAGGAATTTTTTTTATCCTAAACTTGATCGTTTTTATCGAGAAGATGAAACTTTATCATAATGCTATTTCTTCATTTTATACAATATGATCAAACTAATAAATTATGAGCAAAAAATAGTGCGAACATTACTAGACAGAGAAAAATCGATACTTTCTTAATCTTTCTTAAATTATATAAACAGAATTTTCCATTTATTTGTTTATAAAATTAAAAATAATATATGATGACAACAAAGTCTTAATAATGATGTTACAATTTTATTTAATATTATAATTTTTTCATACCAAGTAAATTTACTTATTAATCAATTTTATCTTGCAAAAACCGCTGAGATTTGTGTCCAAAAGATAACGATAGCAGGAAAGCTGCTCAATATATGAGAGATAAACAAGAAAACAACTAAAATTTTTGTAATTATTTAAATTCAAATATAATTTTAAACAATAACGGTTCAAAAATACCTTCTACATATGAGTTGCAAATTGATTACAGAATTGCCTAAAATAAAAAAATCTAAAATCAATTAGTAATTCCTTTCTACATTTTATCATTAACTACGTAATTTGATTTCATCCTACTGTGTCTGTCACTGCGCGTGGATAAAAAGGCTACGCTCTGCTCCAAAAAATTACCGAGTAGGCGCAAAAGAATGAAAATATCAAAAACCTCCTTGGGACGTTCCTAGGACGTCCTATGTCAGTTTAATCAACGTCTCTAAGACCTCCAATTTCCTAAGGATGTTCTACAGGCGTCTTAAAGACATGTAAGTTCTTGGGACATTTTTCGGACAGACATTAGACGTCTTAAGAGCATCCATAGGATGTCCAAAGATATGTAATAAAAGACCTCTTAGGGAGGTCCCAAAGGCGTCTCTAGGATATCATTAATTTTTCCCCCCTGGGTAATATCTCCAAAAGTTAAAAAGTTTCTTTTATTTTTTTTGTGGACGTAGAAAATCAAAAGCAATCCACATATTTGTGTTAAAAAAAATTTACGCTTGTCAAGTCATTTGCACTCGAATTCTTATAAATGTCACGTTTGAGCTGGAAGAATCACTAACGTTCCGTCAGCTTTGTGGGAAGTTTAAGTTTTAAAAAAAAATGTCCCCAAAAAATTAAATTCTTTTCACTCTGAATTTTGAATGAACAAAGAAAAAAAATGAATGACATTTGGGATTTAGCAAATGATAAAAGGAAATTAGCCTCGATGGCCATAATAATTTGTCATTTATTCCTTTTTATTTTATTTCTATCCGACAACGAATTACAAACAACATTATATTTATCTTTTTTTTATTGAATTAATGATAGACATGCTGTAGAGAATCTTCATTTGAAACATCTTCATTAAACCAACGCGAAAGGATTTTGTAATTATTTCCTACATGACATTCACTCATTTCTTCTGCTGTCAAATTTTCTACAGCGCCGCTCACCATATTTATTTTTACTCTTGAATGAAATCTATCTGCCCTGTATATGCCACGAAGAACCCCAGTGTACTCCAGTATTGCAAAAACGTCACCATTGGATGTTGACAATACAATATGTTCTCGGGTTGGCACGGGCACAAATTTACCATGTTCCAACATCAATTGAATTCGTTTACTGGAAGAAAAAATATATCTTCGAAATTCGAATTGCCGGTTATTATTTTTGTGAGGAATCAGCCGAATATATCCAAGTTTTTCAAGTGTATATCCAAGTACTTCATGAGATGGAGGCCTGCCCGGAGGAGAACTGGACCTGGCGCTAAAAATAGGTTCCTGAGAAGATGTCTGGAGAACTGAATGTTGTCTGGTGGAAGAAGAAGGAGGAGAGTCAGAATTATGTTCGACATTGGGATTCCGGTCGTAATGTAGGGTATCGTCATTTGCGAAAGCTTTAATAAAACTGTTTCGGAAGATAGGGTGGCTATTTCCTACTGGACAATCCCTTATTTCATCTCGAGTCAAATTATCAATTGCGTCGTTGATTATATTTATTTTTATTCTTGAATGATATTTATCTCTCCTATATAATCCGCGAAGAAGCCCGCTGCTAGCTAATATTGCAAAAATGTCACCATTCGATGTTGATAATACAATATGTTCCTGAGTTGGAATGGGACTATATTTCTTGCCATCTGTTCGCCAATTAATTTTTCTACTAGCTGAATAAAAATAGCGACGAAATTCGAATCGAAGGTTCTGATTTGTACGGGGAATGAGTCGAATATAGCCAAGTTCTCCAAGTGAGTATCCAAGTACTTTGAAAGAAGGAAGCCTGCTAACAGGAGACTTAGACCTGGCTCGAAAATAAGATTCCTCTGTTGAAGTCGGGTCAGTCGCATATTGTTTTCCAGAAGAAGAAGCACCAGGATTATTTTCTCTATGAGTATTTCCATCTGAAATCGAAATAAACTCTGCAAGAGGAAATCGAAGATTCAATTCATGTGAAATAATTCTTAAATACAATAACTTGTCACTCCATAAAACGAACAGTTTTAAATACGTCCAATTCTTTAGTAAATAACCTTTTGCTAAATTTTTACCAGTAAATAACACTTACTAAAATCTTATATTCAAATAACGTTTAGAACCTATTTCAGTCTTGTCTCTTTATGGCATGTCACTATTAGACATGGTTGGACCTTTACAAAATTTGTGTTACTTTAGTTTTTGGAATCGCAGATTACAAATCTGATGTTGGATTTTTTAAATTCAAAACGACGTATTTATTGGGCGGAAATGAATTAATCAAAATTTGCCGACCTTAAGAATATTGATGATACTCTGGTTATTGATACATTTCTAAACTTTTTTTATAATTTTGTTCACCATATTGTACGCCTGAATTTCAGCGGGAAAAATCATATTTAACCGAATATTTGTACCAATAAAACATTATATTTTTAACTGAAAATGGGACATATATTTGATCATTTTTCTACAAAGTAGACTAATTTTTAAGAAAATAATATAATTTGCAACCTGCAGCATGACTGCTCAATCAGAAGATTAATTTTTTGCCGAAAGAGACGAATTTTCTATTCAAATGAAAAATTTTGAACCAAAGTGGATGAAATTTTAAACAAAAATATCAAACAGAAAAGAATATTAAAAGGAAATTTTTTTTACAAAATCGCTTAATTTGTAGCTGAAGAGAAGAATTTATAACTAACCTTATGCATCTCCAAGCAAAAAATAAATTTGTAAAAACCACAGTTTCCAAAAAAGCAGCGAATTTTCAACAAAAGAATGAAATATGTCACAAAAATATTTCAATTTTTAACAAAAAATAAGCAGTTTCCATAACGAATCTTAAGTTTTGTACAAAAGATAGGTAATTTGCATTAAACTGAGAAGAAAAAGTTTTCACCATCCAAGTAATTGACTTTTTAATTAAAAAAAAATAAATTCACGACGGAAAAGGGAATAGCTAAATTTTCAATTAGAAATAATTTTCAAAAAAAGAAAATAATTTTTTGGACAACATGACATCATAAATTTTTAACTCACGGTGTGGTCTTGATACAACATCATGATCCTGGTGAGTATGTTTTGAAGGCGGAGAACGCATATAATTATAGTGTCCGAAATCCCCGCCATATAAATATTCCATTGAACTAAAATTATTTAGTTGGCTTGCCAATTTCTGTGCAGTTGAAGCTTCATCATTTTCAGGAGAAGGTGTTCTCAACTCTTTATCTCGCGTTCTTGACGATTCTGTAAATAGACTGAATATAATTTAGGGAAAAAATTTTATTAGTTAAATATAATCGAACCTTGTGTCCTTTTTCTAAAAAGTTAATCTTTTTATTTTTAATTTGAATTATAGTTTCATAGTTTATAACAAATTTTGAAAACTTTTTTCGTAGGGAAACTTCCGTCTTTTCATTTTTTTTTGTGACTTATGGCGTTTTTTGTAAACCGTTGACAAATGTTGGTATTCTTTTTGGGTGAACAGCTTTATTGTATGAGTAAATAATTTTTGCAGCTGCCGTCTTCTTTCGTATTTTGTATAATTTGACCCCAAAAAATTAACATTTTACTTATCTAGACCTTTTTGGGTATCGTGCGTTGTTTTGCTTAAAACGTTGATTTTTTTTCAGTTTTTTAAAATTGTAAAATGCTAAAAAAACCAGGAGTTGTTTTCAAGAGTTTGTACAAAACGCTATAACTGTTGGAATTTTCAAAAATCCGAAAGATAAACTGTGATTCTTTTCGTCTATTAAAATTAGCCGTACATAGCATTATGAAGCGACGCTAGGCAGACACAGACCATCGTAAAACTGATTTTTTTTTGGTGCAGGTGTTCTCGAAACATGAAAATTTATAGACACGTTATATTACGAGAATTATATTCACCAATAGAATTAACGATGACCGCCCAAATGAAAACAAGAGTACAGACAATCTTCATTTTCTCAAAGTAGAAAAAAGACTTGTTAACGCTGCAGTGAATAATTTGGTTAACAACTCGATTGAAAAAATATTCCATTGCATTATCAGTGTGCAAATATATACATAAGTACCTGTTTTCAAATATATATTTTTGTGTGAGACAACTTTAGTATTAGTGCTAAGATTGTCCTTCGGAGATAAGAATGTCATTTCACATTTTTTATTATGTTCCTTATATTTAAAATTCTCGTTAAAAAGAAAAATTAATCTATTTCTTCACAAAAAAAGAAGAGAGGGAAAAATTGAGATGGAAAACAAATAAATCCCCTCAATATTTCATTTTTCTTCCGTCTATTTTTTTTCTAAAAGAATAATATATTTTCTGCTTTTTCAGGAAAGTTTTGATCTTTATTCAAATTTGAATCTGAACATTTTATGGTAGTTTTCCAAATTTGGTGCTCGGACTCTCATTTTTATTCTTAGGACTTCTTCACATTACCTTGATAAACTAAAAAACAGGTGTAGTAAAATTTCACGCTGTGATAAACTTAGATAGTTGCGTTTGTAGGTGTGTCAGTATACGTCAGAAATATCAGAATCTGCTCCTGGTCTTTCGTTTTTGATGAAAGCCAGTAAAATTATAATGCTACAGGAAAGAAATTTTGGGCCCAAAGAAGTTTCGAAAAATTCAAAAATTACGGAAGTGACACCATATTGAACTTCTGGGTCACATTTTTTGATCCGTGGTATAAATCTGTTAAATGGAATTTTTTGTGCAATTAATTTTTTTAATGTATCTTATGAAACCTTTTTTATATGCAGTTAATACCCCGAAAGCGAAATGAAAAAACTCGTTTTAGTTTTTTTTTAAATGGATTTTCGGAAATCGCGTTTTGATATATAGAGCATAGGTTTGCGGTCTAAACCTGTTAACTGCTCATGGGGGATTATGGAAAATTCGTGCTTTTTTAGACCCTATTTTAGTTTTGTCTTTTTATTGATTCTCATTTTCCAAATATATATATATAATATTTCAAAAAACATCAATGTTTAACTAAAGAGAATAATTTTTTACCGAAAAAGCTGAATTTACTGTGTAAATGTTAAATCGACAACAAAAGATGATGAACTTTCAAACTAAAGTGAAAATTTTGTATGGAGAAAGATTTTCTAGTTAAGATAGGACAAGATTGGAGTCAAATTTTTTTATTTTGAGGTCAAAAATAAAATTTTTCAACCCAAGAACAAAATTTTTTTAAGATAAGTTAATTTTCAAATAAAAATATAATTTTTTAACAATTAGTTCAATTTTAAACCAAGACCTGAATCTTTTCAAAAATATTGTAAAATCTGAAGAGATGAATGTATAACTAACCTGATGCATCTCCAAGCCAAAAATAAATTTGTCACAACCACTATTTTTTAACAACAAAAAAACACCTAATTCACAACTAAATTTTTTAATTTTTAACCAAAAATCTGCATTTTATTACAACTTGTGTTGTTTTACATACATTTAATTTGTTTATTTTCAATATGATTTTTATGGTTTAAGCTAAGAGTGCGCTTTCTAGCGTGAAGCGGTTTTTAAAAAATTTGTAAATATAATTTAGATAACAAAGTTTATTAGTTAAAATGTTATCGTATCTTGTGTTCTTTTTCAAAAAGTTAATATTTTTATTTTTAATACATATTTGTAACATGAGTTTATAACAAATTTGCACATATTTTTTGGTACATCTTTTTTATCATTTTTTTATCGCTTGTAGCGTGTTTCTAATAAATTTTAAATGCAAATTTTGGTATCCTTTTCGAGTGAAAAACTTTAGTCGAATAACTTTTTCCGTACCTTGTCACTTTTTCCAAAATATCTTATTTTCTTATTTTTATTGTCGTTTTTTTAGAAATAAACCATGAACTAGGGCACATATACCATGGTGATTAATAACAAATTTGTGGACATTTTTTTGGTGATCAATTTTTCTCACTGCACCTTTGTTCGCGTCTTACATAGTTTAACTGCAAGACGAAATTATTGATTTTTCATTATTTATTGTGCGAATAAAATGGCGATTTTCGATTTTCCAATAAAATTAAAAAAGATTTTATAGCAAAACGATCAAACCGATTTTTTTTGGATACAGTTTGTCTAATACTAATACCTTCCCGTAATGATGAGAGTGTAAAGATGAGACATCAATTATATTATTATATGACCCCATAGAATAAGCGATTGCCGCCAAATTAAAAATAAAAGTACAGGCAATCCTCATTAATGTACAGAACTCCTCAAAAAAAGGCCAAGATTCTAATGATAAAATTTGGACAACCACCATAAAAATGTTCCTATGCCAATCTGAAAAAAGTAAAAAATAACTGTTTCAAATAATTGTTTATTTAACCAAAATTATTTTAAGTTTTAGTTTTTCATTCTCCTTAGGGAAAAATTACAATTTTTATTTAATGCTAATGAACAAGGCCTCATTTTATTTTTCGAACAATTTTCTACATTTCTATTTAGTTGATTTTATTTTAAAGAATTAATTGAAAAATCATACAGTTATTATTATTCTTATAAAAATCATAGTTTACATTTTAATTACCACCACACAAAAAGAATTGCAGAGACTCCTTCAAAGAATTAAATGAGGCCTTGATCATTAGAAATAAATAAGAATTGTAACCGTTCCCTAAAGAGAAAGAAAAATCTAAAACTTCAAATAACTACTGTTAAATAAACAATTTGCACCTAAATTATTTTTTTCTGAACTGTGCTTAGAAGACTCCATCAATATTTACAGAAATTACTAATAGATCTTTTTTTCTAGATTTTATAAGTCATTTTAAAGATAATTCGTCTTAATTATGAAATTTGAAGTTCTTTCCGAAATAAAATACATATTTATTTTAAAATTTAAAGTAAATTTTTTACTGATTTATATTTAGAGAGTAACTTTTCACATTTTTTAAAAAATATTGAATTTCACTTGACTTCTTATAAATTATACGCAACATGAAGAAAAACCCAATATTTTTAAAGGAAAACATAGAGAGAAAATCAAAATCTTAAATCACCCTAGTAAAATAAATAGGGGCATGTATATAATAACACTGCGATTTGACTTTCGGTTCAACCGAATTACAAGCAAAAGACTTGATTGGCTTATTATTTTCGACCAGCCTCCATGGTAAGGCACTTTAACCAATCACAAGCATCATAGAGAGTATGCATGAAAACAACATAGCCTGATACATCAGTTTCAGGTTAGCCCTGAAGAAGTGAAGTTTTATTAAAATTCAGTTTTCATTAAAATTCTGCTCGGGATATTGTGTTTTCATAAAATTCTGATCGAAAATGTTAAAATCGTGTAACTATAAATTTTCAATATACGAAGAAAAAAATTTGAGTTGCCATACATTTATTACCAAAGGATAGTAGAAAATAAGCCTTAATGACCATAATACTTTGGTTTATCTATATATATATATATATATTTTATTGAGAATTTAATTCAACTACGGATCACAAAAAATGTTATTATTTTAGTTTCTCGTTTTTCTTTTGAATTAATGATACACATGTTGTAGAGAATCTTCATTTGAAACCACTTTATTAAACCAGCGTGGGGAGATGGGATAATTTCCGCCTACATAACATTCCCTCATTTCTTCTGCTGTCAAATTATCAACTGCACCGCTTATCATGTTTATTTTAATTCTCGCGTGACTGTTCTTTGTCGTATATATTCCACGAAGAATCCCAGTATACTCCAGTATTGCAAACACGTCACCATTGGATGTTGATAATACAATATATTCTCGAGTTCGTACGGGCACAAAGGTACGTAATATTAGCAAACGAATTGGTTTATTGGCAGGTATAACGTATCTTCGAAATTCGAATAGCCGGTTCGAATTTGCCTTAGGAATAAGTCGAATATATCCAAGATTTGAAAGTGAATACCCAAGTACTTCATGAAAAGGAGGCCTTCCCGGAGGTGAAGTAGGCCTGACACGAAGAGAAGGCTCCTGAAGAGATGTCCGGTCAGGTGAATCTTGTCTAACAGAAGGAGAAGATAGATGATTACGTTCACCATTTGGATTCAGTTCGGGACACAGTGTATTGTAATTATCAAAAGCTTTAATAAAGCAGGTTGGGAAGATTGGGTGACTTTTTCCGACTGGACAATCTCTTATTTCATTTGGAGTCAAATTTTTAACTGCGCCACTTATCATGTTTACTTTTACTCTCGTATGCATTATGTCTGTCGTATAAATTCCACGAAGAGTCCCACTAGAATCCAATATTGCAGAAACGTCCCCACTGGCCGTTGATAATACAATATATTCTCGGGTTGGCCCAAATACGTAGGTTTTCCCATCTATTCGCAATCGAATTGGTTTGTCAGTAGGAAAAACATATCTTCGAAATTCAAATCGCTGGTTCTGATTTGTGCTAGGAATAAGCCGAACATAGCCAAGCTGTTCTATTGTCCATCCATATACTAGATCAGAAGAAGGCCCGCCCGGAGGAGACATGGACCTGGCACGAAGAAGAGAATCCTGCGAAAATGTTCGGTCAGTTGAATTTTGTTTGGCTGAAGGAGAAGAACCAGAATTGCGTTTCCCATTGGGGTTTTGTTCAGAATTTAATGAATTGTAATCTGAAAAAGCTTTAAAAAAACTATTAGGGAACATTGGGTGCCTCGCGCCTACTGGACAATTCCTTATTTCATCTGGAGTTAAATTATAAATTGCTCCGCTGTTCATATTTATTTTTATTCGCGAATGAGATCTATCTGTCCTATATATTCCACGAAGCAGCCCGCAGTGCTCTAATATTGCAAAAATGTCGCCATTCGATGCTGATAATACCATATGTTCCTGGCTTGGCACAGGACTATATTTCTTGCCATCTGCTCTCCATCTAATTGGTTTATCAGCTTTAAAAATATAAGTTCTAAATTCAAATCGAAGGTTCTCATTTGTGCGGGGAATGAGCCGAATATATCCAAGCTCTCCAAGCGAATAACCAAGTACTGTAATAGATGGAGGTGAAGTAGCAGGAGATCTGGACCTGTCATGAAAAGGTGCCTTCTCTGGAGAACCCCGAATAGGCATATGTTGTTTTCCAGCAGAAGTAGAAGGATGAGCCGAGTTACCCTCATTATGAGTATTCACTTCAGACTGTGAACTGCGATCTGCAAGAATAATTAGAAGTTTTATTATTTTTTGATCAAAATACTTATTTTTAATATCTTTGGTTAAATTGAATGTTTCTCTGCAGAAAGCATGTTTCTGATGATTCGCAAAAAATTATGCGAAATAATTCTGAAATAGAATGACTCTACACCATAGAATAAAGAGTTTTATAGGCACATTGCGCTGGAAAATATATTTTTATTTTCAAACAATACTTAATAAACAATAATTTCAAAGGTAAAGAACATATTTTTCTTTAAAAAATTTAAATTTTGACTAAATATCTCGGTTGAAGTAGTCGGTTGAAAAATTATTTTAAATTTTAAATTAAAATTCTAAGGTTGATAATTTAATTTAATGGTATATCATATTCCAAGGCAAATGAATGCGATATTATTGACGAATGTATGTTTTTTAGTACTAGTCATAGAAACCGACATTGAATAGTTTTTTCAATTGCAAAAAATAGTATGAAGTTATCCTATTCAACATGTCAACATGTCTCGCTTTTCAAAATATATAATTTCTTTATTTTCAATGCTATTTTTTACAATCCAATCTGAAAATACGCATCCTAGCGTAAGAAGGTAAAATAAAATTGTATATATAATTGAGATGAAAAATATTATTGTTAAAATGTTATTTTAGCTTAAGTCCTTTTTTAAAAAAAGGTAATTTTTTTACTTTTAACATATATTTGTAAGAAAACTGACGTATTCTATAAAAAAGTAATGAAATCAAATTTATAGATTTTTTTTGTGCGCACAATTATTTTTAAAAAGTTTTTTTTTCTTATGTTTCGTCGTTTGAACACAAAGTGTTAATTTTCGTTAGTTGTTTTGTTCTTCTATATTTTATATAGCCGTCAAGATAATGTTCTAATCTTTAAACAGGTGGGCTAAAAAATTTTGAAAATACACTTCTTGAATGTGCATACAGAATGGCTGGTTCACGAACTCCATTTGAAACTGTGTAACAAATTGATGCCAGAGACAAGGAAAACAACGATAACGATGACATCGGCGACGACATGCATACAGACAGGCACTATTGTAAACCCGATTTTTTTAGATGCAGGGGTCTTAAAACGTGGAAATTAAAGAAATTCATGATAGCCAGTTTTCACATAAAGTAATACCTTCTCATTATGAGGAGAATGTAAAAGTTATAGATATAACATATTACGAGTATTATATTTACCGATATAACTAACGATGGCCGCCAAAGTGAAAATAAAAGTACGAAGTAGCCTCATCTTATCAAATTAGAGAAAAAACTGAATAATGCTGTAGTGAATAATTTGGTTAATAACTCGATCAAAGGAATATTCCATTGCATCATCAGAGGACAAATATAAATATAAGCTCCTGTTATCTCATATATGTGTGAGATGACGAGGTTATGATTGTCAAGATTGTCCTCCGCAGATAAGAATATCATTTTACATTTCTTATCATGTTTATTATAATTAAAATTGAAAAAATTATTATAAGATTGAATTATAATTTAAAATCCTGTTTATCGTCCAATAATCAAGCTCATATGCAGCATTTCTGAAAATTTAAGCAAGGGTTCATTGAACAAGTTTGGACAACTACAATAAAATGTTCCTGTTGCAATTTACAAAAAGGATATACAAATTTCCTAAAAAAGAAAAAAAAATTTTTTTACCAATATAAAAGAAAAGAAATAAAAATGAGAAAAATTTAAGTACCCTTAAAATATACTTTGTCTCTCCTCTTTTTCATTTATGTCCAGAGAAATCTTTGTTTTCTTTCCTTTTTTAGGAAAATTTTTACCTTTTTTTAAAGTAGAATAGGAACAGTTTGAACTGACTCTAGATTTAAAAAGTATTACTTTAAAATAAGGTACTTTTTTTAAGTTGCCTTATTTGTCAAAAATTATTGACATAAATATACAAATTGCTAATATTTTACTATGATTTAGAAAGGAGAAATGTTAGCTTTAATTTTTTTTATGAGAGGAAATAAAAATTTTAAATTGGTTGATGGATGGAAAAAATAATGATATTGTTTATTTTCGCAACGTTTCGGCAGCGTACTGCTACCATCATCAGGCACACTACTTATTTGAATATTCAACAATTTGCTGAAAGTTTAAGTATTTTATTGTACATTCGTCGAGTAATTAATTTTTTTAATTTTGGAGTTTTCATTCTTTTCATTGCATATATGATGTATATATATGAAAATTACGCTCTAGACTTATATAAGGCCTTGCACTAATTTCTTCTTTCTCTTTTCTGTTTCAGGTAAGCAGTTATAATATTTTTAATAGGAACAAATGTGAGTAGATTTATAATACATTAAAATTTATGTGAAGATTCCTGTTACCAACATTTACCATCTCGAAAAGAATTCGAGAGTTCGAGTTTGCGCAAAAAGTGATCTAATTTTACCTTGCGATTTTTTTAACTTATTGAAAAAAATTCAACTTTTCGAACAAAGCGCTGCTACAACTTTTTTCCGTTTTACTCAAGAGTTCGTTACTCGGATTATTCTTATCTCATTCTAAACACTAGAAGGGCCGGAGGGTCCAAATTAAACGCTAGCCAAATTTTAAAAGTTTTAAGCAATTACATGTTTCTTTTTGTATCCAATTATTGTTAAAAATTATTTGTATAATTATTGGAAAAGGTTCATATTGGACTATCCAGTCCTTCCAGTGACTTTTAGTGAAAACTGTTGAGATAGCTTAGTACATTTGGGGACCTATAACCCTCGAGAATAATATTTCTGAAATTTCAAATAGTTTCTTCTAATGTTACTGTCAACGCAGGTAATTATAAACAGTTAAAGTAATTATATTTGAAAAAACATTTTACGTTGTAGAGTGCAAAATTAAATCAGAAAGTTTTCTTTGATTTGTCTCTCTTCCTGTCAACATTTTTGTTTGATTTTGAATAACACTTAAATTGTTATAGATTTAACTCTATATCATAAAAAACTAACAAATGTAGGGTGAAATTCAGCTAAAATTTACGAAAAATACAGACTTTTCAAATTTGGCCACGTATAAGTCAAGGGCAATGGAAATTTAAAATTAAATAAGAACCAATGTTGATCATGTTACATCAGGCGCTTAACATGGTACTTTAAAACGCATGTAATAAATGTCATAGACATTTAAAGGAGAAAAAAATTATTTTTCGACTTATTCAACATTTTTCAACGAATATTTTACTATTTACAGCTTCATGCATTACTGGAAAAAAAATTTTATTAACAAAAATGTCCGATTGACCATAGTATTGCGATGTTTCGGCGATTAGAATAATAACTTTGATATCAAAATGTTTAAAAAAGAATATACTATTCAGATATACAAGACAATTTTATAATTTTCAAGTTTAAAAGGTTTAAGGAGAATATGATTTTTGTATTCGATCCTTAAATCGACAGTTGACAACATTTGTTACCAAGGTGGATGTTTTTATAATAAATTTCAAATATGCCCTAAATCACAGAGAATCGCAGAGAAGCAATCGAAATATTAAAAGACCGTATTAAAATTAATTGGGACAATGGATATAATAAAAGTCCGATTTGGCTTTCTGTCCTCCAGAATTTAAAAAAAAGACTTGATTGGCTAATCATGTTCGAACAGTCTCCACAGTGAAGCTATATGACCAATTACAGGCATCGTAGAGAGTAAACATGAGACCAACATAACCTGATACAACAGTTTTAGGTTAGCGCGGAAGAAGTAAGCTGCAATGTGCACAAAAAGAGGGCCAAAAATTCGTAATTTGTACAAGATTAGAATTAATGATACACATATTGTAGAGAATCTTCATTTGAAACAATTCTATGGAACCAACGTGGGAAGATCGGATAATTTTCGCCTACATGACATTCCTTCATTTCGGTTGCGGTCATTTTGTCAACTGCACCGCTTATCATGTTTACTTTCATTCTCGCATGACTGTTCCTTGTCGTATATATTCCACGAAGAGTCCCAGTATGCTCCAGTATTGCAAAAACGTCACCATTAGAAGTTGATAATACAATATGTTCTTTGTTTGGCACGGGCAAATATGTACGTCCTGATTGAAATCGAGCTGGCATATTGGCAGGTATAACGTATCTTCGAAATTCGAATTGCCGGCTGGGATTTGCCTGAGGAATTAGTCGAATGTATCCAAGTTTTGAAAGCTCATATCCAAGTACCTCATGAGAAGGAGGCCCACCCGGAGGAGACCTAGGTCGGGCACAAAGAGGGATTGTCTGACGAGAAGTCCAGTCAGGTGAATATTGTCTGAATTGTTCAGAATTTGAATTCTGTTCGGGCTGCAGTGTATTGTAATTATCAAAAGCTTTAAGAAAGCAGGTTGGGAAGATTGGGTGGCTTTTGCCGACTGGACAATCTCTTATTTCATTAGGAGTCATATGTTCAACTGCGCCGCTTATGATGTTTACTTTTACTCTCGTATGCATTATGTCTGTCGTATAAATTCCACGAAGAGTCCCACTAGAATCCAATATTGCAGAAACGTCCCCACTGGACGTTGATAATACAATATATTCTCGGGTTGGCCCAAATACGTAGGTTTTCCCTTCTATTCGCATTCGAATTGGTTTGTCAGTAGGAAAAAAATATCTTCGAAATTCGAATCGCTGGTTCTGATTTGTGTTAGGAATAAGCCGAATATAGCCAAGTTGTTCTATTGTATATCCATTTACTCGTCCAGAAGGAGGCCCGCCCGGAGGAGACGAGGACCTGGTACGAACAAGAGGCTCCTGATGAGATGTCCGGTCAGGTGAATATTGTCTGGCAGAAGAAGAAGTACCAGAATGATGTTCGACTTTGGCATTTTCTTCAGAATGTAATGAATTGTAATCTGAAAAAGCTTTAATAAAATTATTTGGGAATATTGGGTGCCTGCTGCCTACAGGACAATCCCTTATTTCATCTGAATTCAAATTATCAATTGTGCCTTTGAACATATTCATTTTTATTCGCGAATGATATTTATCTCTTCTATATATTCCACGAAGAACCCCGCTTTTCTCTAATATTGCAAAAATGTCACCATCGGAGGCTGATAATACAATATGTTCCTG
This sequence comes from Druon quercuslanigerum, assembly GCA_010014905.2. Lineage (NCBI taxonomy): Eukaryota > Metazoa > Arthropoda > Insecta > Hymenoptera > Cynipidae > Druon > Druon quercuslanigerum. The sequence goes on from JAAAKG020009781.1 coordinate 16,887, forward strand.
GGTTGGTATTGGGCTATAGCTCTTTCCATCTGTTCTCCAATTAATTCGGTTGCTAGCTGTAAAAGTGTAACTTCGAAATTCGAATTGAAGGCCCTCATTTGTGCGGGGAATGAGCCGAATATATCCAAGTTGTCTAAGTGAATAACCCAGTATTTTAAAAGAAGGACCCGAACTAGCAGGAGACCTAGACCTGGCACGAAAAGGAGCCTTCTCTGGGGAACTCCGATCAAGCATATGTTGTTTTCCAGAAGAAGAAGAATAATCACTGTTACGCTCATTTTTAGAATTTCCGTCTGACTCTAAACTGGATTCTGCAAGAAGAAGTAGATGTTTCATTAGTTTTTATTTAAAACACTTGTTTCTAATAAGCTTGACTAAATTTAATTTTTCTGCGCTGAAAGCATATTTCTGATGATTCGAACAAAATTAGGCAAAATAATTGTGAAATGTAATGTTTCATGACACTAGATATCGAATACTTTTTAATACGTACAATTCTTTGGCAAATATGATTTTACTGAGATTTTACTGTCGAATAATTCTTAACAAACAATGATTTCGAAGGAAAATAACTTTGAACACATTATTAATACACGCTAGTCATATTTAATAATTTTAGTCACATTCTTTTTTGTTTAGATTTTCTAATAAAAGTAGCTATTTTAAATTTACTTACTATATTTTGTAACTTGGATACGGTGTGTCAAATCTTCAAAGATCAATATGGCAAAGTAATGTAAAGTTTTAGTTTCCTTAAAGTAAGTGAACAAATTTAAATTAAATGTTTCGAAAATAATTTTTTTTAATTTTTATAAATTGGACTATTTGGTAGAATATTTCTTAGTCGGTGAAAAATTTAATTATTTTTTGGTCAAAAACTATTTCGCGATTTTAAATAAAAATTTTCAGGTAGATAATTCAACTTAATAGTATGTCAGGTACCAAGGGAGAGAAGAGAGACATTACTGATAAACAAATATTATATATATTATTATAAGGTGGAGAATGGGGTTTTAAGGTTTGCTTATAATAAGAAAAATAAATTCTTTATTTTCAATGTTGTTTTTTCCGATCCAAATTAAAAATGCGCATTCTAGTGCAGTGGTTTAAAAATAATCTGCCGACCTAGCGGGCACATTCTCATCGCGTCCTGCACGCGCGGCTCGCTTCGATCGCCAGTTTGAGCACTACGCGTTCGGTCTTTGTTTACTGTCCACACTTGTGCACAGACTTTTTAAAACTAAAGGTCAAAGCATTCACAACAGTAATTTGGTGATTGTGAATTCTCCTTTGTTAAAGCTCCGTAGGCTTTAACGCACACATTCTCATCACTTAACTCGTGTTTCGCACTCGAGTTTGTCTCTCAGATTGCATATCATTTCCATAAATGCATATTATAACAATTCATCACATGCGTTGGCATCAAAACAGACGCAATTTCATTGTTTCGTTTAAAATAATGCACATTCCTTAAAAAAATGTTGTTATTAAACATTTGTTGCAACTTTTACCGTTATTTCAAAAACTGAATTTGCTCATTTCCAATGTTATTTTCACGATGTAAACGTTAAGAATTTGGTCTAGAAAACAACCTTATAGTTTTGTAACTTATAAATTATATCCCTAACCTCAATGATTCAGACTTTGTGAATTGAATTTTCTACCGCATCGTATTCTGCAACGCATTTGTGATGCCCTATTGCATTATCTCGTAATAATTAACAAAAATAGTCTCTCCAAGCATCTAGGGTCAAGAAGCTAATTACAAGAACAGTTCAACAAAACTTCGATTAATGAGAGGGGGGGAGGTCCAGCAGTGTTGTTGGACGGGAGTTCATATGGTCTCATTTTCACATTCCCGGCCCTCTTTTATATATTTATATTTATTTTTATAAAAACACATTTACACATTTGAGAATCTTTGAAATACCATGAAATTGTTGAATGAAAAAATTTAATTTTTTGGATTTTCCATTATTTTTTATGCTGTCAAAATTTGAATTTTCGCTTGTTCAAAAAATTTCAAAATTTTGTTAGGATAATCTTGTAGAGTATTCAAAAAGCAACATTTTTCTTTTTTTAGCATTTTTTTCATATCGTGCGTTATTTGGCTTTAAATGTTAATATTCGGGTGTTTTTTGGAATGTTGTAAATGCTATATCCCTGGTAATTTTTTTTGTGGGGAAAAAATCATTAGGGTAAATTGTTCGCGCTTTTAATTACTATGAATATCCGTAGAGAGAAAATTTCAGTTTAGAAAAAAAATTGGTCACAAAATTATTCAGTGTGTGCTCACTTTTTCAATTTTATCCAAAATTTTAGAAGAAGCAAAGAGTATACGAAAGGCAAATATAATAGAATAATTTTTTCACAAGATAGAGTCCTCACACACAAACAGACATACATACAGACATACAGACAAATGTTACACACACACACACATATGCATATAAGACGAATAAGATATTTGACCAATAGACCGTAAGAAAAAGTGATCTAAATAATTTGCAAATCTTTAGAAAAATGGGCTAAAATTCCAGAATATCTGGAACAATTGAAAGACTATGGAACAATTTTTAAAAGTTAATTTTTCGCATAAAAGTGATACCTTCTCATTACGAAGAAGGTGTAAAATTTAGAGATATATTTCATAACGAGTATTATATTCACCAATAGAATTAACGACAACCGCCAAAGTGAAAACAAAATTAAGGAAAAGCTTCATTTTCTCAAAGTAGAGAAAAAACGTATGACTGGTTTAATGAATCACTTAGTTAATACTCGATCAAAGGAAGATTCCATTGCATCATAAGAGTACAAATATAAATATAAGAAGCTGTTATCTCATATATGTATGAAATGAAGAGGTTATTAGTATCAAGATTGCCCTTTGCAGATAAGAATATCATTTCACAATTTTCATTATGATCATTGTTATCAAAATTTAAGAAATTTATATAACATAAAAATCAAATTTAAAGTCCTATTTAGCGTGAAATAATCACGTTAATTCCCAGAGCTGTTGAAAATAAAAACAAGAATCTAATTTCTAAATTTGGACATCCACTATAAAATATTTCTACTGCAATTCGAAAAAAGGTAAAAATTTTCCTAAAAATAAATTCTCTTTTGTACAAACGTAAGGTCTACAAAACAAAAACAAATAATAAAATTCAAGAAATTACTTCCAGTAAGGCTAACACCACGAACTAACACAAGTGGGACGATTCCCGCCTCGCACTCTGGAAGAGCCTCGATGGCCCATGCGGTGAACACTAGCCGAACAAGGGAGTTGTTCATCTCCGAAAAGTAGTAGGACCGGTACCTCTAGAGAAAAAGGTTTTTAAAGTTCTTAAGGCTGTTGCTCTTGGTGGTTCGGAACCCACCTTAAACTGTAAGTCCTACTCCCACCACCAAGTAAGTGTGTGGGACGTGTGTTAAGGAACAGGGAAGAAGGTGCAAGAAAAATGTAAACCATTAGGGGACACATTAGAAGCTTTGATCCATCCATCAACTAATTAAAACAGTAAAAACATGTCTGACCATCCTCTTAGCAATGAAATGATTCCAGCCTTATCTGAAGGCCTCAATTTTGCAGTAGATCCCTCCAAAATCCCGAAAAAAGAAATCATCAGTCATTATATTTTTAATTGTTAATTAAAGTTAGATTGAAAATCCAGTATTTTAAGTTAGCATAGGGCTGACGCGCGGACGGTCGAAGCGAGCGGGCCTGGCTGACGATCCCCTCCGCTTGGTTGCGACTTCGTTGTCGTTTCTCAGCCAATCAGGGGGCTCGAACGCTGTCTCAGGGAGAAATCCGCGCTCCTATTTTCTTTCTGTCAGTGTGTTCAAAATAAATCCATTTCAAATCTATCTCAAGTTCCTTTCTTTAAACCAGTGCCCCTGCATTTTACTCAGTGTCGCCATCACTAGTTCTCGCCTTCGTTCAGTTCTCAGGACCGTTGTTCGGAATATCGAAGGAGTCAGCACCAGTTTAGTCCAGCATTTTCATCGAGTGGTACAGTGAAAGTGTTGTGTCGTGTCGCCTGCCGTCGAGCACCTAAACCGCCGTCGCTTCAATATCTCAGTGCGTCGTGTCATCCGGGTCAAGCCTTTTGATGACAAAGGCCGGAGAGGGCACGCGGCCTTCCAAACGCACGCTGAAGCGGCGGGCGCAGCGAGCCAGGCTCGCTTCTCGACAGGCCGGTGACAGC
>JAAAKG020009792.1:0-21100 GCA_010014905.2 Druon quercuslanigerum
TGACGCGGCCTATTTTGCCCCGGTGTGCCCAACCCTCCTTAGCATTCCAATTATTTTCAAAGGATTTTTTTCCTAATTTTAGGTTGATCAAGCAAGACAATTGTAACATTAAATTGATGTGAAGTTTAGTCCTCGCCCCTTGCTCTTTTAAACAAAAGGATTAAATTTTTAACAACAATATTTTAATCTTATCCTAGAAAAAACAACTAATTTTTAACAAAATTAGAGAATTAATCTTAACTATACAGTTGAATTTTCTACCAAGAAAAGATGAATTTTTAACCAAAAAGATTAATTTACTACAAAATGACGAATTTTTTAAAATAATTTAAGATTTGTCAACAAAAAGTTGAATTATTAAGAAAGAAAGAAAACATTTTTCTTACATTTTTTAGAAAATAACCATGCCGGACACCGGTCTTATCTCGGGAGTAGAGCGTATGTATAAGTGTATAATAATAAAAAGTGAAAAAATTTAAATAAGATTAAAATCACATTTAGAATCCTATTTAACGTCCAATAATAAATTTAGTGTGCAGAATTCTTAATATAAAAAGACAAGAAAAAGAAAAATATTCTTTTCTTTTACAAAAATAAAAAAGAGGAAAGAAAAATCAGAAACAATTTTTTATAAAAATTAATAATAAATATAAATATAGTAGTATATAGAAGGGGGTTTAGTAACGTTTTTGAAACATGTGGCACTTTTTGTATCCAAAAATAAACTTTTAAACCGTTGGATAACAAATTGTTAATTACGTTTTCAACCAACTAATTAAAATATCAAGCCAACAAAATTAATTTTGTAAGAAAAGAGTCCATTGTCAAGCAAAAAATTTATTTTCAAACAAAAAGTTAATTTTGAGCCAAGAAAATAATAAGCAATTTACTTTTCTACAAAATAGTTTAATTTTTGAAGAAATAAATAAATTGTTAGTTCGCAAAGATAAATTTGCAACCAAGAAGATTAATTCGTACTAAAAGACGAATTTTCAACAAAATATATGCATTTTCATCCAAATTGTTGAATTTTCTACTAAAAATTGATATTTTTTATTCAAAAATGGAATAGTTAAATTTCAAGTTGCAATATCTCATCTTTAATAAGATAATTGAGTCTTCAAGAAGTAGGTAAATTTTTAACAAACGATAATAGTTTTCTAGGTGAATGACGAGTTTTAAACACAATATTTAAGTTTTCGTGCCAAAAAGATATACGTTTTAGAAAATAGTTGACTTTCTAACAGAACAAGAAGAATTTTCAAGAAGTAAAATAAATTCCAAACAAGAAGAATACATTTTTAATTAAAAAAAGTGGAATTTTTATCTATAAAATTTAAATTTTTACCAAAAATGGAACTGTTGAAGTTTAGGTTTAAGAAAAAATTCCAATAAAAAAAAAGAATTTTCTGCCTGTTGATTTAAACTTAAAAGAGGGATTTTAAAGGAAATAGTTTAATCCACAACAAAAAATTAAAATTTTCAAGAAACAAGAATTATTTTTCACCCAAATAGACGAATTTCTAACAAACCATATTAATTTTCTACCAAATAGTTGAATTTTCAACTTAGAATGAAAACATTTTTCACCAAAAATGGAAAAGCTACATTTTTATATATAAAATTAGTTTTTAAACAGAAAATCGAATTTTTAACTGAAAAGTTAAATTTTCCAACATGAACGTTTAAATTTCAAACCAAAATATTAGTATTTAACAAATTTTTTTTTAAAAGTTGTTCATATGAAAATCAACTATTTGATTTTTCTTTTAAAAATATAAAATCTCAAAAAAACACGTAATAAATAATGTTTGAAAAAGAGGTTTCGATTTTAATTCAAAACTGTTTAGTTCAGCCAAAAAAGTCATATTTTTAATAGAATAGTTGAATCCTAAACCGAACAATAATTTTATACAAAAAATATGAACTATTAACAAAATAGTAAATTTTTTTACCAAAGAGATGATCTTTCAACGAAAATTGTTTTTAACAAAGTATTTTAACTTTTTATCTAGTAGTGGTTGCAAACTTATAGTATTAGTTGAAAAGCCATCTATTTATTTAAAATTAAAATTCATTGTTCAAGATTCGTTTTCTTTTGAAAATTAAATTTTGAACTGAAACTTTAACTTTAATTAATTAATTTATCAACTATTTTCGGTTGAGAATTGATCGTTTCGAAAATTCAAGAGTTTTGTAGAAAAATAGTCTTTTTGGCTTCAAAATTTAACAAGCAATTGTCCCACTTTTTTTTTAGTCTGCCCAACCCTTCTTCGCATTCAAATTTTTTAAAAGAATTTTTTCCTAATTTTGGGTTGATCAAGCAATACAATGGTAACATTAAATTAATGTAAAGTTTAGTCCTCGCCCCTTGGCACTGATTTCTTAAAAAAAATTGTATTATTTAGAAAATAGTTCAACTTTAAAACATACTTCTTAAATTTTTAAACAAATAGACGAAATTTTTAACAACAATTTTTTAATCTTCTTAAAAAAAAACAAGCAATTTTTAACCAACAAGATTAATTTAATACAAAATGACGAATTTTCAAAAGAATTTAAGATTTTTCGACCAAAAAGTTGAATTATTAGAAAATTATTAAGAAAGCATTTTTCTTACATTTTTTAGAATATATTTCAACCTTAAAATCTAGCTGTTAAATTTTAATCCAAATAGATGAATTTCTAAACAAAAAGAATAATTTTCTACAAAAAAAACGAATTTTTAACAAACTTCAGGAATTCTCAACCAAAAAGTTTATTTTTACTACCAAAAAAGACAAATTAGCAATCAATTTAATAAATCTTAACGAAAATGTTGAATTTTTAACTGAAAAATATATTTTTTTAATTAATTTTAATTTAATTACATGTTTTTGTCCCACTGTGCCGCGGCCCGTTTTGGCCGGGTCTGCCCAACCCTCCTTAGCATTCCAATTTTTTTGGAAGGATTTTTTTCATAATTTTGGGTTGATCAAGCAAGACAATGGTAACATTAAATCGATCCGAAGTTTAGTCCTCGCCCCTTCGCATTAAGATCAGTCAAAAAAATTTATTTTTTAGAAAATAGTTCAACTTGAAAACCTAGCTGTTAAATTTTTAACCAGAAAGGTGAATTTTTAAACAAAAAACATAATTTTCTATCAAAAAAACACGAATATTTAACAAATTTTAGGAATGCTCAACCGAAAAGTTTATTTTTCAACTAAAAAAGATGAAATCTTAAACAAAAAGATTAAATTTTTATCAACAAGATTTTAATCTTCTACTAGAAAAAATAAGTAATTTTTTACAAAATTAAAGAATTCTCTACTATTAAGTTGAATTTTCTACTAAAATTGATGAATTTTCAAAGAAAAACATTAATTTACCACAAAAAGACGAATTTTCAATAGAATTGAAGAATTTTTGATAAAAATGTTGAAATATTAAGAAAGAAAGAAAATATTTTGCTTTTTTATTTTTTAGACAATAGTTTCATCTTAAAATTTAGTTGTTAAATTTTTAACCTAAAAAAAAATAATTTCCACCGAAAAAACTAATTTTTAACAAACTTCAGGAATTCTCAACAAAAAAGTTTATTTTTAAACTAAAAAAGATGAATTCTGAAACAAAGGATTAATCGAATACCAAAAATTGGAATTTTCATTAAAATTCAAGGAGTTTTAACCAAAAAGTTAAATTAAAAAAATTAATGTTTAAACAAAAGGATTAATCTACTACCAAAAGAGTCAAATTTTTAATAAAATTTAAAAAACTTAATCATACAGTTAAATTTTTAACTGAAAAAGATGCTTTAAAATTAATTTTAATTTTATTTAATTTTTTTGTCCCACTCTGCCGCGGTCTATTTTGCCTCGGTCTGCCCAACCCTCCTTAGCATTCCAATTTTTTTCGAATAATTTTTTCCTATTTTTGGGTTGATCAAGCAAGACAATGGTAACATTAAATAAAAAAATTTGGTTGAGAAAATGTTTATTTTTTAGAAAATAGTTCAACTTGTGAATCTAGCTGTTAAATTTTTAACCAGAAAAATGAATTTTTAAAGGAAAACAATAATTTTCCACAGGACAAAATTAATTTTTAACAAACTTTAGAAATTCTCAACGAGAAAGTTTATTTTTCAAGTAAAAAAGATGAATTTTCAAAGTAAAACAATAATTTACTACTAAGTAATAGGGATTTTTATTATAATTTAAGAATTTTTAACCAAAAAGTGAAATTTTTAAATCAATAAATGAATTTTTAAACGAAAGGATTAATCTACTACCAAGAAAGACAAATTTTTAATAGAATTTAAAAATCTGAATCAAAATTTAGGATTTTTAACTGAAAAAGATTTTTTTTAAATAAATTTTAATTTAATTTAATTTTTTTGTCCCACTTTGCCGCGGCCCATTTTGCCCTGGTCTGCCCAACGCTCCTTAGCATTCCAATGTTTTTCAAAGGATTTTTTCCTAATTTTGGGTTGATCGCGCAAGACAGTGGTAACATTTAATCGATGTATAAACAATATTTTAAGCTTATACTAGAAAAAACAACTAATTTTTAAAAAAATAAGATAATTCTTAACTATACAGTTGAATTTTCTACCAAGAAAAGATGAATTTTTAACCAAAAAGATTCATTTACTACAAAATGACGAATTTTTAAAAGAATTTAAGACTTGTCAACCAAAAAGTTGAATTATTAAGAAAGAAAGAAAAAAATTTTCTTACATTTTTTAGAAAATAATGCAACCTTGAAACCTAGTTGTTAAATTTTAAACCAGAAAGGTGAATTTCTAAACAAAAAGAATCATTTTCTACAAAAAAAACGAATTTTTAACAAATTTTAGGAATTCTCAACCAAAAACTTCATTTTTTAACTAAAAAGGATACATTTTTAAACAAAAAGATTAATTTACTACCAAAAATAGGAATTTTTATCAGAATTGTAGAATTTTTAACAAAAAAGTGTAATTTTCAAATAATAAAATGAATTTTTAAACAAAAGTATTAATCTACTCCCAAAACAAACAAATTTGCAATCACATTATTAAATCCCAAACAAAATGTTGCATTTTTAACTAAAAAAGATTTTTTTTTAAAATAATTTTAATTTAATTTTTTTGTCCCACTCTGCCGCGGCCATTTTGCCCCGGTGTGCCCAACCCTCCTTAGCATTCCAATTTTTTTCAAAGGATTTTTTTCCTAATTTTGGGTTGATCAAGCAAGACAATTGTAACATTAAATTGATATGAAGTTTAGTCCTCGCCTCTTGGCATTGATCTTAGTAAAAAAACTTATTTTTTAGAAAATAGTTTAACCTTAACTTGTTAAATTTTTAAACAAAAACAATAAATTTTTTAAAAAAGATTTTAAGCTTCTTCTTAAAAAAACCAGCAATTTTGAACAAAATTAAAGAATTCTCAACTATACAGTTGATTTTTCTACCAAAAAAAGATGAATTTTTAACCAAAAAGATTAATTTACTACCAAAAAATAGGAATTTTTATTAAAATTTCAAATAAAAAAATTAATTTTTCAACAGAAGGAATAATCTACTACCAAAAAAGACAAATTTGCAATAAAATAAATAAATCTTAACCAAAATGTTGAATTTTTAGCTAAAAAATATATTTTTTAATATAATTTTAATTTAATTTAGTGTTTTTGTCCCAGTCTGCCGCGGCTCATTTTGGCCCGGTCTGCCCAACCCTCCTTAGAATTCCAATTTTTTTGGAAGGAATTTTTTATAATTTTGGGTTGACCAAGCAAGACAATGGTAACATTAAATCGTTGTAAAGTTGAGTCCTCGCCCATTGACGTTGAGATCAGTGAAAAAAAAATTTATTTTTTAGAAAATCGTTCAACTTGAAAACCTAGCTGTTAAATTTTCAACCAGAAAAATGAATTTTTAAAGGAAAACAATGATTTTTCACAGAAAAAAAAGTAATTTTTAACAAAATTTAGAAATTTTCAACGATAAAGTTTATTTTTCAACTAAAAAAGAAGAATTTTAAAACAAAAACATTAATTTACTACTAAGTAATAGGGATTTTTATTAAAATTTAAGAATTTTTAACCAAAAAGTGAAATTTTAAAATCAATAAATGAATTTTTAAACGAAAGGATTAATCTACTACCAAGAAAGGCAAATTTTTAATAGAATTTAAAAATCTGAACCAAAATGTAGGATTTTTAACTGAAAAAGATTTTTTTAAAAGTAATTTTAATTTAATTTAATTTTTTGTCCCACAGTGTGCCGCGGCCCATTTGACCCCGGTCTGCCCAGCCTCCTTAACATTCCAATTTTTTTCGAAAGATTTTTTCCTAATTTTGGGTTGATCAACCAAGACAATGGTAACATTAAATCGATGTGAATTTTAGTCCTCGCCTCTCGCCCTATTAAACAAAAGGATTAAATTTTTAACAAAAATATTTTAATCTCATACTAGAAAAAACAACTAATTTTTAACAAAATTAGAGAATTCTCAACTATATAGTTGAATTTACTACCAAAAAAATATGAATTTTTAACAAAAAAGATTAATTTACTACAAAATGACGAATTTTCAAAAGAATTTAAGATTTGTCAACCAAAAAGTTGAATTATTAAGAAAGAAAGAAAACATTTTTCTTACATTTTTTAGAAAATAATTCAACCTTAAAACCTAGTTGTTAAATTTAAAACCAGAAAGATGAATTTCTAAACAAAAAAAATTTTTTTTCACCAAAGAAAAACGAATTTTTAAAAAACTTCAGGAAGTCTCAAACAAAAAGTTTATTTTTAACTAAAAAAGTTGAATTTTGAAATAAAAACATTAATTTACTACAAAAACACGAATTTTCAATAAAATTTAAGATATGTCAACGAAAATTTTGAATTATTATGAAAGAAAAAAAAGATTTTGTTTTTACATTTTTTAGAAAATAGTTTAATCTTAGAACCTAGTTGATAAATTTTTAACCAGAAATTTGATTTTAAAAAAAATAAATAATTTTCGTCTAAAAAAACTAGTTTGTAACAAACTTCAGAAATTCTCAACCAAAAAGTTTACTTTTAACTTAAAAAGATGAATTTTTAAACAAAAGGAATAATTTACCAACAAAAAAAATATTAATAAAATTAAAAAATATCAACCAAAATGTTGAGTTTTTACCTGAAAATTTTTTTTAAAATTAATTTTAATTTAATTAAATGTTTTTGTCCTATTATGCCGCGGCACTTTTTTCCCCGGTCTGCCCAATCCACCTTAGCATTTCAATTTCTTTCGAAGGATTTTTTCCTAATTTTGGGTTGATCAAGAAAGACAATGGTAACATTCAATAGATGTGAATTTTAGTCCTCTCCTCTTTGCATTGATGTTAGTGAAAATAATTTTTTTTTTAATAGTTCAACTTTAAAAGATATTTGTTAAATTTTTAAACAAAAAGACTTAATTTTTAACAAAAAGATTATAATCTTCTACTAGAAAAACAAGCAATTTTTAACAAAATTAAAGAATTCTCAACTATAAAGTTGAATTTTTTACTAAAAAACATGAATTTTGAATCAAAAAGATTACAGTACTACAAAATGACAAATTTTCAATAGAATATAAAAATTGTGAACCAAACAGTTGAATTATCAAGAAAGAAAGAAAAAATTTTGTTTTTACATTTTCTAGAAAATAGTTTAATCCTAAAACCTAGTTGTTAAATTTTTAACCAGAAAGATAATTTAAAAAAAAAATTTTGACCAAAAAAACTAATTTTTAACAAATAATAGGGATTTTTAATTAAATTTAAGAATTTGTGAAGAAAAAGTTGAATTTCCTACTCAAAAAAATTAATTTTCAAACAAAAAGATAAATCGACTACAAAAAAAGACTAATTTTCAATAAAATAAAAAAATCTCAACCAAAATGTTGATTTTTTCATAAAGAAGGAGGAATTTTTAAACAAAAGCAAAATTTACTACAAAAAATAAGAATTTTCAATAAAGTTCAAGATTTTTCAAGCAAAAGATTGAATTTTAAATCCACTTCAAAGAAGACAAAATGTTGGATTTTTTAATAAAAAGTTTTTTATTTTAAATTAATTTTAGTTTAATTAAATGTTTTTGTCCCACTGTGCCGCAGCTCATTTTGCCTTAGTCTGCCCAATCCTCCTTAGCATTTCAATTTTTTTGAATGATTTTTTCCTAAAATTGGGTTGATCACGCAAGACAATGGTAAAATTAAATCGATGTGAACTTCAGTCCTCGCCTCTTGGCATTGATGCCAGTAAAAAAAAATTATTTTTGAGAAAAAAGTTTAAATTTAAAACATACTTGTTTAATTTTTAAACAAAAATATTAAATTTTTAACAAAAAGATTTTAATCTTCTTCTAGAAAAAACGAGCAATTTTTAACAAAATTGAACAATTCTCATTTATAAAATTAAATTTTCGACTAAAAAAAGATGAATTTTTAAACAAAAAGAATAATTTTCTACCAAAAAAACGAATTTTAAACAAACTTCAGGAATTCTTAACCATAAAGTTTATTTTTTAACTCAAAAAAATAAATTTTTAAACAAAAGGTTAATTTACTACAAAAATATGAATTTTTAATAAAATTCAATTATTATTGAGTAAAAGGTTGAATTTTAAACTAAAAAAGATGAATTTTGGAAAAAAGGAAAATTTACTACAAAAAATAAGAATTTTCAACAAAGTTCAATATTTCTCAAGCAAAAAGTTGAACTTTAAATCCACTACAAAAAAGACAAAATGTAGGATTTTTAACTAAAAAGATTTTTATTTTAAATTAAATAATTTCAACCCTGAGACTAGAAAAAACAAGTTATTTTTAACAAAAGTAAAGAATTCTCAACAAAACTACAAAAAAGACGAATATTCAATAGAATTTAGGAATTGTCAACCAAAAATTTTATTTGTTAAGAAAGAAAGAAAACATTTCATTTTACATTTTTGACAAAATAGTCCAACCTTATTACGTATAGTTGTTAAATTATTAACCAAAAAAATAAGTTTTTAAACAAAAATAATAATATTTTACCAAAAGAAACGAATTTTTTAACGAACTTTAGGAGTTCAGTAAAAAAATTTTATTATTTCAAAAATATTTCAGCTTTAAAACATACTTGTTAAATTTTTAAACAAAAAGAATAAACTTTTAACAAAAAGATTTTAATCTTCTACTAGAAAAAACAAGCAATTTTTAACAAAATTAAAGAATTCTCTACTATGAAGTTGAACTTTCTACTAAGAAAAGATGAATATTTAAATAAAACATTAATTTACTACAAAAAGACAAATTTTCAATAAAATTTAAGAATTGTCAACCAAAATGTTCAATTATTAAGAAAGATTTTGTTTTTACATTTTTTAGAAAATAGTTTAATCTTAGAACCTAGTTGATATGTCTTTAATCAGAAATATTAGTTTTCAAACATAAAGAATATTTTAAAAAAATAATAATTTGCGACCGAAAAACCTAATTTTTAACAAACTTCAGGAATTCTCAACAAAAAAACTTATTTTAAAACTAAAAAAGATGAATTTTGAAGCAAAGGATTGATCGACTACCAAAAAATAGGAATTTTCATTAAAATTAAAGAAGTTTTAAACAAAAAGTTAAATTAAAAAAAATTAATGTTTGAACCAAAAAAGACAAACTTTTAATAAAAATTAAAAATCTCAACCAAAATTTTGGATTTTTAAATAAAAACGATTTTTTTAAAATAAATTTTAATTTAATTTAATTTTTTGCCCTAGAAAACATTTCATTTTACATTTTTTAGAAAATAGTTCAACCTTAAGACCTAGCTGTTAAATTATTAACCAAAAATATTAGTTTTTAAAAATAAAGAATATTTTTTGATCGAAAGAAACGAATTTTAACAAACTTCAGGAATTCTTAACCGAAAAGTTGAATTTGCTACTCGAAAAAATTAATTTTTAAACAAAAATATTAATTAGATACCAAAAAAGACGAATTTTCAATAAAATTAAAAAATATTAACCAAAATGTTGATTCTTTTAACAAGAAAGATGAAATTTTTAACAAAAGTTTAATTAACTACAAAAAAGATAAATTTTCAATCAAATTAAAAAAGCTCAACCAAAATATTGGATTTTTAACTAAAAAAGATTTTTTCTTAACTCTTTCCCTTTTTCTCCCTCTTTTTTCTTTTCTATTGATATTTATGTGTCTAATGAGCCGGAAAGTGAGATAGTTTAGAAATCTATTTTTTAATGATTGAATCTTTTTCATGTTCTTTTGCATAAAATTATTCTTGAAAAAATTGATTATTTTCCAATCTCTTAATACAAAATTAATTAAATGTTTTTTTTCCCACTGTGCCGCGGCCCATTTTGCCCGGGTCTGCCCAACCCTCCTTAGCATTCCAATTTTTTTCAAAGGATTTTTTCCTAATTTTGGGTTGATCAAGCAAGACAATGGTAACATTAAATCGATGTGAAGTTTAGTCCTCGCCCCTTGGCATTGATGTCAGTAACGGTAGCGCTACAAGATCTTCGGCGACTACCAGAGTCTGACTTTCATCAGATCTTGATGGAAAGTGACGTGGGTAGCGGACACTGGTTAGTTCGATCGACCGATTGGAATCCGCCTTGAGGTAGACGTATTCAGTAATAGGATTGATTTTTTTTCTTTTTTTTTTCTTTTTTTTTCTGAACCAAAACTGTGGATGGCTGGCATCAGCAGAGCCCTGGTTAGAAATAGTAGGGAATCCTTTAACTTTAAATAAGACTACTTAAACGAATCTTGACAGCTCGATTTGACACATCGGTCCTTTCTTGATCGACCGACCGTTCCATCTCATCCAACTTCGATCTCATGAAGCGCTGGACCATATACCATAATCTTCTCGGTATGCCGAAAATTTATCCATTTCAAACTGATCCTACTTTTGTACATTCCTCATCGAGCACTTTTCTAGGAAATTCGAAACTGAATTTATTATGGAATTTGTCAATCAATCAGGAATCAATAATCCCCTGTATATATTCATAATTCAGAATCAAGGCTATCTGATAAAAAATTTGATGACCAAATTAAATTATGGAAATTGTGTCAATGGTTGAATAATAACAGGCTGGCTATAAATCAGAAAAAACTTGAAAATCAGGAAAAAATTAGAGAATTTTCACTAAAATGAGGGTCAGGGATAATAAATTTCAAATTTTTAAATTCTTATCAGTGATTTGATAAATAATAAAAATATAAAAGACACAAGAAATAAAAAAAAACAATGAACGGAACTTCGTTGGTTTTCTTCACACTTTTTTCCTCTTTTTTTATTTTTGCCCAGAGATTTTTTTCTGATTTTTTTAGAGGATCTTTTTTTCAATTAAAAGAAAAATATATTATGGTGGTTGTTCAAATTTAGTTGCAGGATTCTTGGTTTTATTTTAAGTAATCCTATATGTTAACTTCATTATTGGACGTTAACAATGATTTCAATTTTAATGTTATTCTTATTTAATTTTTTTAATTTTCAGAGAAACAATAGTACTTTCTGTGAATACATTTAAGGAACACATAATTAAAAACAATTAATGTCTAAAATAGATAATATTGAAATTTGCATCAGTTTTTGTAAAAAAAGTGTATAATTTTTATTTTATGAATACGGTTTCAATGACCGAAAATTTTAAGTATAGAATTTCTAAAACCTAGGTAACTTCAAATTACAATTATAAATTAATTGTTTTATTTGGCAGTTAGCTGCTTTAAATGAAGCCTCTTAGAGATAAAATTTTATCAACAACGTTTTTGCGCAAATCCTTTTTTTTACATTGAGCGTGTTTTTACTTTTAATATACTATCACTATTATTATTTATTTTATTATTATTTATATTAATATTATATTATTATTTACAAACTTTGACAACTTTATTATTTAAAATTATAATCCTCACTTCACAGAATCTTAATATTTTTAATTTCAAAACTCAAAAATGCATTGCTAATTTTTCAAGTTTTTGGATTCAATTTTAATTTCATATTAGTATAGTGGAATATTGATCAACATTGCTTAATTAATTTTTAATGAAGTAAAATGTTGCTTAACATTGATCCATTATTATTCAATTATCTTAAAAAACAAAATGTGTTTAAATAATTTTTTTTAATTCTTATTGGATATTAAAAATGAACGACATTTCTTTCGTGAAGTAACTATCAACATTGTTTGATTAATTTTTAGTTATTTATACAAATTATTACTGTTGAATTAGCTGAATATTTAGCAATATTGGTTAATTAATTTTTTATTATGTAAACAAATTCCATTCATCTAAAAATTATTTTTTTTCTTCTTCAAAATTCCGTTTTGACAAATTAAAAACTAGCAGTTTATCATAAACAAATTAGTTGAATTATCGACCAAAGTAATGAATCTGTTAAATTTTCAATAAAAAGATGTATTTCTCTAAGAAAAATTTAAAAGTTTATACTCAAAGAAAAAAAATCTTTTAAATTGAAAATACGAAATTTAACCACAAAAATGAATTCTCAACGAAACACATAATAGTTTATATTGCAACAATAAATATTTGAATTTTTAATTGAATTATTGGATTTTATTTTTAATTTTTTTTCGATTTCTTAGTGCAAAATGATTGGATGAATCCAAAAAACAATTTTTCACAAATGTGTCTGTCGGTCTGTATGTGTGTATGTCTACTCAAAAAACAATTTTTAACCAAATTCAAAATTCTCAACCAAAAAGTTGAATTTTTAAGAAAGAGAGAAAATTTTCTTTAGTTTTTAGGAAATGGTTCAACTTTAAAACCTAGTTGTTCAATATAGATTTCACAAAGATGAATTTTTAAACAAAAAGATTAATTTACAATAAAAAAGACAAATTTAAAATTATATCCAATAATTATCAAATAAAAAATTGAATTATTAAGAAAAAGAGAATTTTTTTAATTTGTTAAAAAAAAGGTCAACTTTCAAAACAACTTGTTAAATTTTTAACCAAAAATATAAATTTTTAACACAAAAGAGTTTTTTTCTACATAAGAAAAGCGAATTTTTGACAAACTTCAATTGTTTTTAACGAAAAAGTTGAATTTTCATAAAAAAGATTAGTTTTTAAACAAAAAGATTAATTTACTACCAAAAACGACGAATTTTCAATAACATTATAAAATCTCAACCAAAATCTTGATTTTTGAAATAAAAAAGACAAATTTTTAACAAAATTAAAAAATCTTGAACTAAAAAGTTAAATTTTCATAAAAAAAAGTATCAGTTTTTAAACAAAAATATTAATTTACTTCCAAAAACTACGAATTTTCAATAACATTCAAAAATCTTGACTGAAATGTTGATTTTTGAAATAAGAAAAATGAATTTTTAAGCAATAAGGATATATTACAACAAAGAGAAGAATTTTTAACAAAATTAAAAAATCTTGAACTAAAAATTTGAAACTAGATATTAAAAAATTGTTTGAACAAGACTTTCCACAAAAGAAAGGATTTTTTTTACAAAATTCAAGTATTCTGAAATTATATTCTTTAAACCTACCTTAACTTTAAAAATTCAAATTAAGCAAAAAAAATCGCACAAGGAGGTTCAAAAGAATTAATTTTCAATCAAAAAATAATCGAATTTTTAACTTTTAAATTTTTAACGAAAAGCCGACAATGTCAATTTTAAACGGTAAGGTTCATTATGAAACGAAAAACATTAATTTTTTACCGGTCAGTTGCATTTTTAACCAAAAATGATGATATTTATGCAAAAAAAAAATTTGAAAACAAAAAAAACAACTTTTGAAATAGTAGTTGAATTCAAAAAAAAATTTAGCCAAGAATGAAATATAATTTTAATCAAATTCTTTAACTTTGAAGAATGATTTTCAAAAAGAATTAGTTTTTAAAGAAATTGTTAAATTTTAAACAAAATAATTACTTTCTGAGTCAAATAATTCAAATTTTATCCAAAAACATGACTTTTGAACCACGAATATTAAGTTTCTAACAAAAAGGGCAAACTTGCCATAAATTATAACAATTTTCAAACAAAGATTTGAATTTAAAAATTTTGAAATTTGGAAACTAAAAAATATCAACTTTTAACCAAAAACTTTTAAACAACCAAAAAAAGAATTTTTAATCCTATAGTTCAACTTTAAACAAAGAAGTTAAATAATTATTAATTTGAAAAAATTATTTTTTAATAGGAAATGTAACATTTGCCACTTTTTCAAAATTTATTTTTTAATTTTAAATTGAAGAACGTTGAATAACACCAAAAAGGTGAATTTTCATGAGAATAAATTGAAATTTAATTCTTTAACATTTTAGATTTTTGCTGAATTGCAATTGATTTTGTGAATCCTGTAGATTTTAGATTTCGAAAAATGTGATAGTGACGTTACTAAAAAGTTAATAGATTCTTTAGCCCAAGAGGATATTCTCTAATTTTTGCTTATAAATTTTTCATTTGTCTTGCTGTTTATTGATGAATTTCAGCATTATTGTTCTTTAACAAATAAAATATTAACCCGATCATTTTATCGTTTTGTTGGCACCCTCTTAGGTTATCGTGGGTCGTTTCAGACCCCAAGCATGTTAAAACACTCATATTATAATTTAAAAATTTGGTTAAATTCTTAAACATTCTTGAAGACTTCTCGTTTAATGACACATAATAAATATTGCACAAAAACAAACATTTACTTCAAAATTATGAGTCTGAAACGACCCACGATAACAGTCATTTTTATTTTCCAGAAATTTGTAGCAAGTAATTGCTAATAAAATTAGACAAGGTGTCCAAAATCATTTTTAAAATCCTTGATCACTAATTGTTAAATAATAGCATTTTAATTTAATTTTAAAGTACATTTTAAAGTACCCTTAACATAGACTCCTTCATTGACGTAATAAAACAGTATCTCAGACAAAAAATTTTCAATTTTAATATTTTTTAATTTATTTTAAACAAGAAATGTATTTTCTACTATAAAAAATGGCTTTTTAATAAAATATTTAAGTTTCTAACAAAATAAATAAATCTTTGACAGACTATTTGAATTTTCAAACTGAAAAGATAAACCTCAAAGTAAAAAGTGTCATACTTTATATTTCAATAAAAAAATATCAAACTTCTAAAAAAATGTAAAACCAAATTACGAATTTTTAACAAATAGAAATTTTTCACTCAGGAAAGGAAAAAAAGTTTTTTTATATTGATAAACATTCAAGCCAAAACATAACTTTTCCATGAAAAAATTGAATTTACCAAAAAAATATTTTTCCACGGAATTGACGAACTTTTATCTAAAAAACAAAAAAAAAGAGGTTTTTCAACTAAACAGTTAAATTTTAAACCAAAGACGTTAGCCTTTAATAAAAAAATGTAAACAATTTAGTCGAACTTTTACTCAAGTAGGTTAATTTTCAACTAAAAAAGAGTTATTTTCTACAAAATAATTAAAATAAGAATCAAAGAGATAAATTTTCAAATAAAAATATAAATCTATAAAAATCTTACAAATCTTACAAACAAAATAATTTCATAAACAAATGAAATTTTTACTAAAACAGAAAAATTTTTAATCAAAAAGATAAATTTTCAAAAAAAAGAGTTGAATTTTCTGTTACCAAAGATTTCAGTTGACTTTTTACCATTAATATGTGAATTTTTAAACATGAAATAAGTTTCTACGAAAAAATTTAATTTTCAATTCAAAAAGATGAATTTTTAATTAAAGGATGATTTTTCACAAAATTGTAGAATTATCTACTAAATAGTTGCATTTATATTTAAAAAATATTTAATTTTTCTTAAAACGGATTAATTTTTATTTAACAAATAACAATCAAGTTTTCAAAAAATAGTTGATTTTTCATTAAACAAAAGATTACACTTGACTTGTCAAAATCAAAATATGAATTTTGCAACAATATTTAAGTTACTACAAAAAATTTAAATTTTTAATCCAAAACGACGAACTTTTTCAACCAAAATTATTTATTTAAAAAAAAAGTTCAATTCTCTACAATATATTTGTATTTTTATCGAAGAAAGACGAAATTTGTACCAAAACAGATAAATTTTTTATAAAAAACGACAAACTTTTTAACATTAAAACATAAATTTTAAACAAAAAGTAAATTGCCTATGATAGAGTTAACTTTTGAACAAAGCATTAGAATTTTCAACAATATAGATGCATTTTTATCCAAGGAAGATAAAATTTTATTTAAAGCAAATGAATTTTTAATTTTAAAAACCCTAATTTTTTAAAGTTGGATTTTCATCCATAAAAAATGTTAAATTTTTTTTGCACTTAAATGTTAAATTAAAACAAAATTTAAATTTTCTATGAAATATTTAAACTTTTAAAAGAACAGCAGAATTTTAACCAAAAAGGATTTTTATTGGAGAAAGATGGAATTTCTTCTGAAACAGATGAATTTTTAAAAAACCTGAAAAAAATAGTAAAATTAGTATCCAAAAAAGACTTCAGTTTATAGTCTAATACCCAAATAATAATTTTAAACCATAAGTTAATTTTCTGCTAAATAATAAAATTTTTAGCCAAAAATCATGACTTTTTAACAAGATTGTTAAATTTTCAACCAAACAAATGCATTTTTGTCCAAGAAAAATTCAAATTTTACGAAGGTAGGAAAATTTTAAAATCAAGTAGACAAATTTTCCAAAAAGGGTTGAATTTTCATCAAAAAGTATTTTTGTTAAAAAAAAGATGCAATATTTCTACTAAAAATATAAACTTTGAAATAAACAAGACAAATTATCAGAAATAATAGTTTTCATCCCAAATTGATCAGTCCACGCATCAGTAACAAAGTATGAATTTTAAAGAATTTTTTTATCTTGAAAAAAGACCTTTCTTTTTTCGCTCCACTGAGAATAGAACTATAGAACTTTTGACTTCCGGTCAGGTGCTTTTCCATCAAGCTATTAGAGAGATCTGAATAAGAACCTTAATTCAAGAGAATAACCCCAATTTTTAGCTAGAGGTTAGTTACACAGAAGTTATGATTTCTGGTCAGGGACTTTTCCATTAAGCTATTAGAAAAATCAGATTAAGAACCTCAAGGTAGGTCACGTGACCATATTTCTACCTAAACGCCGCTTTTTTTATTTCCTAACTTATTTTTACATAAAGTGTTACATTGAGTTGAAAATTTAGGATACTAATTAAGAAGCACTTAGAATGGTCGGTCTGGCTCTAAATTTTTATAATTATAAAAAAAAATTTTGTAAATAATTATTTTTTGCTTTTTTCATAATTATTAAAATGTAGGACCAGACCCACCTTTCTTAGTGCTTCCGAGTTATTATCGCAAATTTTTATCTCGATGTTGTGCTTCATGTGTAAATAAGTTAGGAAATAAAAAAAAAGTGGCGGTAAAGTAGGAATCTGGTCACGTGATCCACTCTTCATATGGCCTTAATTTAAGAAAATAACACCAATTTAAAAAATTTAATTTTTTTAAATTTTTAGCTAGGTGCTGACAGTTATCTTAAAAAATGGCGTTATTTTCTCGAATTAAGGTTCTTATTCTGATCTCTCTAGTAGTTTAATGGAAAAGCACCCTACCGGATAACAGATTGATTTTATATATGAATTTTTAACAAAAAATTAATATTCTACGAAAATAGTTAAATTTGTTACCCATTAGGATGCATTTTTTATCTGAAATTAATAGAAATTATTTGTATTTTTGGTAGTTGTGGGGCCAAAAGTCAGATATCTGAAAAAATATAGTTTTTCTGTGATTTTAAGAATCAAAATATTGTGACTAATTTCACTTAAAGCGAACATAATTTTTAATAAAAAATATTGAAATTTACAATAAGGAAAAATAATAATTTAAACAATATTTTTTGCAACTGATTTTTTTCTGAGCTTCGGCTTAATTTTTATGGAAAACATTCTCTACAACTCTACCGTATCCACTTTTTAAAGTAAATTTTCCTTTGGCTGAAATCGTCAGAACAATTGTTTTGTCAATAAAATATTTTTAAGCAAATAATTATAATTTAGGATTATTTAGTTATTTTTAAAATTGGAAACAATAGTGCTGTAGTTTTTGTTCTTGTAAATTAAAAAATTTTCATAATAAAAAATGTTTTTTTAAATGAAATCAGTTATAATATTTTTATTTTCAAAATCACAGAAAAACTATTTATTTCAGATATCTGACTTTGGCACGACTGTGATATTTTTACAATAGGATCTTTTATAAACTGAATAAACAATATTTCAGATATAAATTTAAAACAATAAATTATATTTGTTTATTTATTACAAACAAACAAAAATAACTTTTGTACCATAAAACATGATTTTTTTAACAAAATACTTGAATTTTCAACCAAATAATGAAATTTTTGATAGCATAATTAGATTTTCAACCTAAAGAGATAAATTATCATTTACAAACGTGTAAGAATATATATTTTATACAAAAAATAATTAAACATTTTTCAATCAGGAAAGAAAAAAATTCTTCACATAAATTGTTGAACCTTCAAGCCAAAAGACTAATTTTTTGTACAGAAATAGAATTTTCAACTCGACTATGAATTTTTCGCAACAAAAAATGTTTAACACAATAGTTAAATTTTTAAGCAGAGATAAAATCCATTTAGAAAATTCAATAAAGTAGTTCAACTTTTACTCAATCAGCGGAATTTTTTATTAAGAAACATTAGTTTAAAAAAATAGTTAAACTTTAACCTAAGAGATGAAGATTCAACTCAAAATATGAATTTTTAACACATAAATAATTTCTTAACAAAGTGATGCAAATGAAATTTTCAAACAGAATAGTAGAAATATCAAGTAAAGAAGATTAATTTTCAACTAAACAGTTGCATTTTCGGTTGACTTTCTAACACGAAAACTTAAATTTTTTACGAAGGAATTAAGTTTTCAAGCAAACAGTGGTATTTTTAACCTAAAAGAATAACTTTTTGGTTAAAAATGCAACTGTTTTTTTGTGTGGAAAATACAAAATATTTCGAAGAAAATTAAATTGTTTCAAAATTTACATTTTGTTGAAAAGGCAACTAAAATCTTTTTCCGGATCTGGAAACAGATGAACTTTTAAATTAAAGAGACAAATTTTCAAAAAAATATTTGGAATTTTATTCAGCATTTAACATTAATAAAAAAAAAGATACATTTTCTTTGAAATAGTTGAGTTTTCAACCGAATTTTTGAATTTTTGACCAAACAGAATTATTTATTGGCAAAGTTGTTAAATATTCAAACAATTAATCAAATTTATAACTGAAAATATAATCTTCAATGGAAAACAACTACAAAAAAATAGAAAAAAGAAGTATAAATATCAACACAAGAAAAATAAATTACGAAAAACTAGATTTTGAAAATTCCTTATTGTTTTCTTGATTAATGTTACATTTCCCCTCACCATATATAAAATTCATTAACAGAACCTTAAAGTTGTAACTTTTCTAAGCTAGAATCTTTTATATTAAACGAAATAAAGAAATTTCAAATTAAAATAAAAAATTTTCAAAATATTTTACTCTAACTTGCCAGATTTTTTCTATATCCCTGACTTTTCCCCAATTAATAGAATCCCCTGACCTTTTTTAAATTAAGGGGGTAGTACACTACTTTGACTAGTTTTTGTTATTTTTTTTGTATAAATTTTTATCTGACAATGAAAGTTTTCTTACATGTTATATGGCATATTATCAACTGCAAAAAAATTTCAAAACATTTTGATGAAGTATGTCTGAGAAATGGCTGGCCGAATGGCGTACCTTTTTTATGGTGGACATGATTTCTCACGTATAAGTCATCTGAAACAAAAAAAAAAAAAATTTATTATCAAAGAGTACATGAATAGTTATTGTCACTATCTCAATCATGAAAATACGTTGATAAATAAACGAGTAATAAATTTTTTTCTTTTGATTTCTTCCCATGTATTTTCACATGAATTTTGCTATAATATTTTTAATAATAATTTTAAAAAATTAGGTCCAAGGCACCGACGATAGCTCGGCGTTTTTAGAACATTCATGCTAAATTTGGTGGAAATCGGTCGAGTAGATCGGCCGGAATCATGTCCACCAGCTTGAAAAAATGTAATAAAATGTATACAGAGAATGACATAAATGTATAAAAATTTACTTACCCCTAATCAGCTATGCCTACTCCGTAGGTTTTGACATTAATTTTAAGGATATAAGAAAACAGAAAGTGCAACAAAAAATCGATTATTTAAAAAAAAGTAGTGTACTACCCCCTTAAATTTTTGTACAATTTCTTCGAGTTACTTGTTTTATTTGCAAATTTTCAAAAATTGCCTACTATCACAAACTCCCTCCTACATACTATCACAAACCGTAACAAAATCTCTCGACCCCCCCCCCCCCTCCTTGATCTGGTACGTAATTTAAGTGCGGTCCCCAAGGTGTTAGGAGATGGAAGCTTCAGTGGCCAGAGAGAAGGTGGTATCAATGATAGGAAGGTAAGATAAGAGTTCTCGAGTCACGTACATAACAAATGATTGCAGACTGTTCGAGAGGAAGCAGAGGCGTGCGCGTGCAGAGTCAAGAAGAGATCTGTTGGTGGTCCAGGGCTTCGAGCATCGTATCGTTTGTCAAGTCGTCGATATGCCGATCCAGCACCTCGATTACCATATTTTAACGCCAGCGTTATTGGTCCCAAGACTTGCTACCGGAATCTTCAACAGGATTCTGCATTCTCTTTTGCCAAGTCGACTCGTTAGTAACTTCCATCGGCATCATCTATAATCGAAGTGCCAATCCACCTACGTCATCTTCCTTAATACCTGCAACATTAACAATCCTTAGTGTCCTTGTTTTTCACCTGATGTTCCATTCCTTTGATGAATGAAGAAACATTTTCACATTCTACGAACTCTCTCTTTCTCTCTCTCTCTAAATTTGAATTAGCAGAAATTTTACTAATTTATTCAGTAGACTTAATTTTAATTGATGAATCAATTATTGATGTAAGTTGTTGGTTTTAACAAAAATGAAGTTAGTAAAGAGAGGAATAGAAGTGGATGGGATGAGGAGTGTAAAGAGAAAAAGAAGGAGGTCAG
>JAAAKG020009813.1:0-21098 GCA_010014905.2 Druon quercuslanigerum
CGTTGCATGCTCTAGCCCAGCACTTTAAAAATTATATTTTGTCATATTATTTGAAACATAAAACAACCAAAATTGAAGACACACGAAGGGAACTCCTTTTGATGTGCAAATTTAATGATGTGAAAATTTAAGTGTTTACTTTTCTTATAAAAATGGTAAAGGACTTAATTTACGAGCGAGTCCAATTCGTCCCGACCCAGACATATTTTAACAGGAAACATGTTGACCAAGATTTAAAACTGGATTCCGAAATTCTTGAAAAGTAGTTTTTATCTTCATATTTTATTTATTAGTATGAAAACAACTTTAAAACATGATATTCATAGGCCATATTAGAATATTAGAAAAGGGCATAAAACATTGTAAAACTATGAATCTGAAATGATATTATCACTGAAAAAGCAAAATTACGCAATAAGAGCATGGATGCATTGTTATAATTATAATGATAATATTGTGAAAGTACTCGAAGGCACATAATAAGAAAATGCACATATTTTTAGTATATGGAATTTGTCCTCAGAAAACTTTTGTTTAAAAGTAATATGAGCAAATTGCAAAAATTCCAAAAAACAAAATTCCCCAATAACAAACTTTTTGAACAGTTTATAATATTAGCAAATTTAAAAATTTCCAAATAATAAAATTGCCGAGCTGAAAAATTCTTAAGTAATAAAATTTCTAAATTATAAAATTTCCAAATAACAAATTTCTTGAATAATCAAATTCCTGAACAGTATAATAATAATATATTTCAAGATACTGCAATAATAAAATCAAGCTTAGGGAAACTCTAAAACTGTGCCGGGTTTGGCGTTATCAGCGGTGGGGAATAACCCCGATTATGTTCCGCTTCACTTTTGTTTTGTCACGCCTGAACGACCGCCGCACACCACGCGCAGCACCTTTTACAAAATAATATTTAGTAAAAATTTGAACACCCTCCCCTGTCTGTAAATATTGAATTTCGCAGCTACAAATTTTAGGGCATTGTTTTCTCATAATATACTGTCGAAAAATGCCCCTGACTTTAAAAATGGCTTCTGGCACTGCAGAAGTGTTACTTTTGAGGGTTCCACTAATAAACCTTTTTTAATATGCTCGGATTGATTCTGATTGATACCAAATTTTCCTGGGTGACTTTCACTCGATAATTTTGTTGGTCTTGTCAGCAGCCGTTGAATGAATTTTGCAGTGACGCGGGTCATTCTCAAAGCTTAGCTCAGAATTACTATAAGAATATTTATAGCGGAAGAATAGCTACTTTCTGGACAGATCTCGATTATAGTGGAACATTTTTTAAATCCTCCAGTATTAACATACATTTAAAAATATTAAATTTGCTACGGGGCAGGGTTTATCTCTCCACCCTAAAATTGTTCAAGTGCTAAGCGCTTTTCATTTAATCGAACTTTTCTGTAGTTCCTCTCGTAAAAAAGTTGAAATATCTGTAAACCTTCTTCAATCTACTTTTCCTTTTAGCTGAATATTTAATATCACAGAAAAGTAAACTTTATATAAATAAGTTTATAAATATTTTAACTTTTTGCGTCATTTTATATCAGACTGATATGCTCATATTAATGAATTCTAATTTTAATGTATGTTAATGAATTCAGTACATGATTTTGTTTTCTTTGGACCTGACTAATGAAATATATGTAATTAGAATCTTGTGCGATAATAATTTTTAAGATACTCTCAGATATATAAAATCATACACTAAATAAAGTAACGCAGAAACAGACTCATGATTATTTATCTCTGTTAACTACCCTTCGTCCTCTACTCGGAAAAAATGAGGATCGTTTATACTCTGGTCTTATTCATGATCGTTATTCTCAATTCTATTGGTAAATATAATAATATAGGATGTCCATAGTATTCAAAATATGTTTCGAATTCAATCTGAATTTATTCGAGGAATATCCAGAATGTTTGTGTTATAAAAGGAATCAAAAAAAACTTCGAATTATTCTGCAATGTTATTACCGTTTATCTTGCTGGTACCATAGCTATTATAGAATTAGAATATTCTCAACTATACCTACAGTTAAAAAGTGCATGCATCCTTATGTATATATTGTCCACTTAATTGAATTCAAACATTTCTTCAGTTCATATTCTTACCATATTATACATATTTCATAGATGTGGCACACGCCTAATCTTCCTTGCAGCTCGGGAATCGGACGAGAAGTTCTCGGGCACAAAATACATCTTCTTCCAGAAGCAGAGTTGTGCATGAAACAGAACCAGAACGATATTGTTAGGCCCAGATCCAGCAGTTTACATTGCCAGACTCGATCCGAAAATTTTCGCCCGTGTCTCTCAAAAACCTTATCCCGTATTTTCCTAATCATGTCTCTCGCTGACCCGACCCAAAGAATACCGGATCGGTGTGAAAGTGTCCATAAATATTGATCACTGCTTTAACTTGCTTGAACAAGTATCAACATATTTTAACATATAAACAAATACAAATTATTTCAAAAAGCCGAAATTTTTTTTTGTAAAACACTCTTTTCAAATTAAAAAAATGATTTTTTGTACCTTTCTTCAGCAATAAACAACTGGGCGAAGTAAAATTTACTTCGCAATATATTTAATATATTGTTTCTTTTTCACAATTTTTATAATTATTTGTGTTCATTTTGGAATTTGTAATAATTTTATTTGCTGATACTGCGTTTGCTGAGATCCCATAATTTCAAGAAAGCAGTAACTTGGGACTGCTTTCTTGCGTAACATAACGTCCTCTGAGTCCCTGTCGGTGTTACGTAAAAACGCAGTGTCTGAAAAATACTGCTTTCTTGCGTAATTTTGGGTGCCGTATTCGAGCCTCCATGTTATTATTGCAGATACGGAAAATTGTCTGCAGATACTGTTTTTTTACCTAACACGACTCGCCAAATTTAAAAGATGCGGCTTTTTTGAAATAATTATTAAAAATTATCTTTAATTTTCTTAACTGAAATACTGCTTTCTTAAATATGACGGCGGTATAAGTTTGGTATTATTAAAATTATCTTTTGTGTTATTATTGATCATTTGACTTAACCTTTGAGCTGTTTCTATTTATTTTCAAATCAAATATTAGTTTAAGGACTTTCGTGTGATTAGTCAATACTGAGTCTATATTTTTATTATCAGCGTACAATTTATCGAATGCAGTGTTTATTTGATTTAAATTAGATTCAGAGAGAGTTCCGAATGATGTTTTGGCGAT
The DNA here is from genome assembly GCA_010014905.2 of Druon quercuslanigerum. Lineage (NCBI taxonomy): Eukaryota > Metazoa > Arthropoda > Insecta > Hymenoptera > Cynipidae > Druon > Druon quercuslanigerum. The sequence goes on from JAAAKG020009813.1 coordinate 3,230, forward strand.
ATCTCTGATGAAATTTCAAATCCTCGGTTGTATCTCTGTTTTCCTAACAACTTGTGCAAAATTAAAATTTTTTTTATTATATCTTGCTTTAAGCAATCTTAGCTCTTCTTTAGGTTCGCAGAATGTTCAACATGCTCGTTCAGCTACAATTAAAACGTAATCTGTTGCTTCTATTCTCTTGTTCGTTTGTTGTTAGATTTATCCCTACTAATAATCTCTGTTCCTCATGGAACAGATGTACTTCAATAATTTCATCTATGTATACATTTCCTTTTAATTCTTCTATTGAAGTCAGATTTCGTTGTTGTCAGGATAAACAGTCGGGATTTTGGAGCAAGCGCCATCTACAAAATAGGCCATACATTGGTCTATATGTATCCTTATAATTTTATTAGCATATCTAATTTAAGGTTGTTATTTTCTAATATCTCTAGTATTTTGCGGTGGCCTTTTCAGCTAGGATCTCACCTATTTTGCTTGGTGTTATTTTTCCATTTAATCCAATCTTTTCTTTCTAGATTATATGTTTCTGAATTATTTTTCTTTCCAACAGTTTTTTTAGTTTTTTACTGCTCTACTTCGATTCTTTCTTTAATTCTGTTTAAGTTTTGTGCGTGTTTGTACTTTATTTTTTTGACTAAGGTATGGTACATCAGGTTTGGAGAAGGATTAATTTTTGAAGGGACATTGTGTTCTCTTCTGAAAGTAGCTTCGAACAGTGATATTCCAAGGGTACTTTTTTCATTTTATTAATTGAGAAATCCATATATTTAAAGTTGTCATTCCATTTTTTATTGTTTTCATTCTTAGAGGTTTTTATAAGACTTTTTAGCGTAGAGTCCATGCGTTCAATATTGCTGTTAGACTGGGGATGAAAAACAGCTGTTTTCATATGTTGAATTCTCAATGCTTTTTCAAATTTTTGCATGAGTTTTGAAAGAAAGTTTTGATTATGGACTCTGGTGTGTTGAAATCTCGACTGCTGGGAGTATCAAACAATTCCATATCAGGAAGTTCGTTTTCAATAGTTTCTTCAAGATTGATTTCGTCTAATGTCTGTTCTAGAAGGTCCTTTTGTTCAGTTAGAAATAATCTGGACAAGCAATCGGCTGCCATGTTTTCTTTACATGTCACATATTGTATATTATACTTGTATTCTTATAATTTGATCCTCCATCTTTAAAGTTTTGAACTAGGCATTATCTTAGACGTTTAACAGACAAAAATATTGCTAAAAGTTTTTTTCAAGATGTGCTGTAGTTTTGTTCTGCAGGGTTTAATTTTCAAGATATAAATAAACACGGATGTTCATTCTGGGGTAACACCGTTGCTAATCCTTGGTTTACAGCGTATGTTGTAAAAATGAATTGCTCTTTGAAGTTTGGAAATCTTAGGACAGGTGCTGTGCAAAGGGAATTTTTAAGTTTATTAAATGCTTTTTCATATTCTGTTGTTCAGTTGAAATAAATATCTTTTCTGGTTAATAGTGTGAGTGATTTAAGTATTGATGAAAAGTTCTTTATAAACTTTCTGTAATACCCCAAAAGTCCTGGGAAGGATTGGACTTGTTACACTATGATTGGATTTTTTAAATCTTATACGGCTTTGACTTTTGCAGCGTTGGGTTCAACTCCGCCTTCCGTTATTAAATGGCCCGAATATTATAATAAAGGTTTAAGTAAATTACATTTAGTAGGTACTAGTCTCAAACCACGTGCTTTAATAAGTTGTAAAACTTTTACTAAGTTTTTCTTATATTCCGCTAAAGTCATTCGACATGTTTCAATGTCGTCATTATAAGCAAAACATTATTTACCAATTAATCCTCTGCAAGTATTATCGATCATTCTTTGGAATGTTGCGGGTGCATTATTTAACTCAAAAGGCATTCGATTATATTCGAAATGTCCTTGACTTGTGGAAAATGTTGTATATTTTTTACATTCTTCTTTCATAAGAATTTGATAGAAACCAGCGCTCATGTCGAGAGCCGAAAAGAATTTAGCTTGACCCAATTAATCTAAAATATCGTATATTACTGGCAACGGACAAGCGTCTTGGTCAGTGTCTTTATTTACATGTCGATAATCTATTACCATTCAAAGTTTATTTCCTTTCTTGGGAACTACCCACAGTGGTGAGTTAAATGGTGACTGTGAATGTCTAATTATTCCTTCATTTAATACTGCTTGAATTTATTCTAAGGCGCTTTCCCGATGTTTTTCTGGGAGCTCATGAGATCTTAAGTTTATTATCATGCTTGAGTTCAAAGTGATCTCATGTTCTGTGAGTATTGTACAAGGGAGTGGTTCATCAGATAACGTGAAGACTTCTTGATATTGAAGGAGTGTTTTGTATATACCTTCCCTAACTTTAAGAACTTTGTTCTCGATATGATCTAGTTTTATTATTTTTTGTATTCTCGGATTTTTTCACTATAACCTTAATGCTGGTTTTTAGGTCTTTTTATCATACTGGTGACACAGTGATCTAAATAATGGATTCTGTGTCGTATTTCTTTAATTATATCATATTGTAGATTATCTGGTGTTTTCACTAAGTTTTTAAAATTATTTATCATAGGTGTTATAATTTTGCCGTTTTGGATTTTATATGCACCGTCAGGGATTAAGTTGCTTTTGTCTATCCAGATCTCATTATCTTTATCTTTGACATGGAGTATGAACACTTGTTGTGTGTGGCGAGTTATATAATTGCCACTATTATATAATGGTGGTTTTTTGTTGTCTAGAATCAGGAAATTCGATGCTATTGCATACATGTCAAATTTTTTAAAAAAAGGTAAACCTATTATGCCAGATTTATTCCAATCTTTTTTTTTAAATTTCAAATATTTTATATTTTCAGGCATTTTATTTGTTTTAATAAGGTTGATTGGCGCTCCCGAGTCTATTATTAGTTATTATTTGTTTCCTTGTCGATTTCTTCCTCTAATAGACTTAGTCTTCCACTGATTGCAGATATTCGGCTTGATTCTTGTAGTCTATTTGTTTCTGTATTTTTTCTGTTGTCATTATTTTGTTTTCTTCTTCCTCCTTTCTCGTTTGAACATTTCTAACTTGTGGTGATCGATTTCAAAATTGACCTGTCTGAAAATTTACTTTCTTTACCGAACATTGATTAAAAAAAATGTCTTAAGCTATCATATTTATCATACTTTATTTACATCCTTTCTCTCAGTGCCATGTCATTATTGTGTCCTCGTTTATTTAGTGTAGTGTTAGCTTGATGTCGGGGTGGCGGTGTTGGTTTAGATTGAAATGTAATTAATGCTTTCGACGGTATTTGCCGAACATGTTGTGATTCCTTTAACTACATTTCTGTTTCTGTGGCATAACTTTGGGCTTCTGCTAATCTAATAGGTTTTAACAGTGTTAACTAAAGTCCGATTTCTTTTCCCAAATAAAGATAATCTCTATTAATAATTTCCTCGTATTCTATGTTCATTCTTATTTTTCTTTCTGTTTAAATTATATGTTTTCCTTAATTAAGGTTCCTCTTTATCTGTTTCTATATTTCCTTTGTAGCCTTATTCTTTTACTATCCTCTGAATCTCTATAGTTTTATTTTGGTTCTCTATTTTTAATGCTATAATGATTGCTTCATCAACTACAAAGGGAGAGGTTTGAGTGATTATTTTATGTGTCTATTTTAACACCTTTTTTCATTTAATACAGTGAAATTCAGCAAGGTGTTGTTCTACTACAATAAACTGATTTCCAAGTAATGCAGTTTTTAATAAGGGAGAGTAACACTCTGGAACTCAAGGAATATGCTCTACTGGCATTACAAAATTTTGCCTCACCAAACGTAAAATTATGTTTGATTTTACGTTATTTTTCTTCCTTAGACAACCAAGAGGACTTATTCTCTTTGTAATTCAATACGTTTAATTAATTTTTTTTATTTGCTTACTTTTAAACTTGATGTTGATCTCCTTTATTGATTGGATCCGCTTAATCCTAGGTTGGTAGCCAACTGATAATGCGTCGTCAGTTTTCACAGTGTTGTCACGCGGATGCGTCTTCCGCCTGCTTGCGGGCCTCATTCTGTTTTTTGGTTGGTTTTACGTTGTATAGCACCTACTTGATTCAGTGACTAGGTTTACCCATCCAAGTTATTTTGGTTTGCTTTGGACAGGTGTCTCCTTAAGTGAGATCAGGAGTTCATTCGGAGTTCCGTAGAACTCTACTTGTTTTTAATTTAGTAGAATTAAAATAAAATTTGTGGAAATTCGAAAATGGTTCGTTTCCGAAGATAGTTTCTTTTTCATTTCTTATTTCTTGAAGATATTGATTTACACTGTCCTAGCAGGATATCCAATTTATGTTACATTGAATAAATGAGTTTATAGTTTTTAAAAAAGAGTCAAATTACAAAATGGCACTGGACTAATCTTTATTAAACTTATGTATAATTAGGTTACAAGATTAGTAAGAACTGACTTCCGCTGGGCCGAAGCGCTTCATACATAGATCAAATTAGTAGTGGGAGAAGTATAAGAGGTCAACCATTAAAATAGCGCCATTTGTTTTTTTTTTTGTAAATTTCAAATTGTTAATTTAAATATTAAAGTATTTCATAAAATTTTGCGTGAAAATAATAAAAACGTATATAATTTCATAAAAGTACATAACTCTGACAGAGTTCGACTATCGGGTACTGTTCGAGTATCGGGTCCAGTACCTTATCAATAATTAATTTTAATACTATGCTTGGATTTACTTAAATTGAAACTGAAACTGATACTGAAACGGATTTGGAGATCAAAGCGGATAAGAAAACTAATACTAAAACAGAAGGGGAAACCATGATTTTTAAAATTATTATAATAATTATTAATGTAATTAACTTCCTGCTTATAATTCTCTATTTCAGAATTATGTTGGCCACATAAAGACGACGCAATTCATCCTCATCCAATTCAATTATTTAATGTTCACCATTATGAAAGTTATATAAATCCACAACAACCTTACCTTTTAGAAGAAGCCTTCTGCGAGGTAGGATTAGACGAGAATCAGGAGTACGTCATTGGATTATACCTAGTTGAGCATTTGTTTCTATTAATGGCACGTAGAACATATCTTAACAATAACTATGGAAGAGTTAAAATACGCATAAATAACGATATTGCCAATGTGACTGTACCAATATTAGAGAACGATCCTCTGAATCTTCAGTTCTACAAGACATTTAGCCCACAAAACATTCGTTTTGGGGAGATACAATAATAATAGAATCTAAGAGTATACGAAGTTTAATAAAAAAATAACGAGACTTTTAAAATTTCCCGGGCTGTATTCGTCCACTCGAAATTTTTTTTTTTATTTTGCTTAACTTGTCTGGATATTGTATGTGCATTGGTAGCCATATTGTACGTTTACTCGGCCATCAGCTGGCAGTGAAGTTGTACACGTTTTAGTTTGCTCAGCGATTTTTCACTTTTGGCAAAAATGGATCAGAGAATTTGCATCAAATTTCGTTAAAAAATGCAATAAAGTGCAGTAATGTTTTTAAAATATTAAAAGTCGCTTTTGGTGACTCGGCTATCTATTGCGGCAAAACAATATAACCGTTTTAAAAATGGACAAGACGACGTTGAAGATGACCAGCGCCCTGAGTTTCCTCGCACATCGGTAACGAACGATACCGTCGAGAAAGTGGAAAAAATTATTATGAGTGATATTCGAATTACTATTAGAGAGGTTGCTGAGGATGTCGCTATATCATATGATTCATGTCAAACAATGTTTTCGGATGTTTTACAAATAAAACGTGTGGTAGCAACATTTGTCCCGAAACTTCTAAATTCCGACCAAAAGCAATATCGCCATTAAATCGATCAAGATTTATTAAATGAAGCGAATAACGACCATAAATTGCTCGATCGAACCATATCAGGTGATGAATTATGGGTTTATGGATATGACGTCGAAACTAAGGCTCAATCGTTCACCTGGAAGCAGTCAATGTCACGAAGAGCGAAAAAAGCACGACAAGTTCGATCAAACGTGAAGGTCTTGCTCACTGGGTTTTTCAATTTTAACGGTTAAGTGCATTATGAGTTCTTACCTAAAGGTCAAACGGTCAATAAAGAATATTATGTAGGAGTTTTACGTCGTTTGCGTGAAGCAATTCGAAGAAACGAACAATTTTGTGGCAAAATCAGCCATGGCAACTGCAACACGATAATGCAACCTGCTCATGCCTCAATGCTTGTTCGTGAGTGACAGCTCCCTGTCACTTTTTCCTATTCCCAAATATGAAGAAATCCATGAATGGATGACGTTTTGACGACATCGATGAGATAAAAGTAGAATCACTGAAGCAGCTAAATGCCATATCAAAAAGTGAATTTCAAAAGTGCTTTGAAGATTAGAAAAAGCGCTGGCATGAGTGCAGTATATCCGAGGGGGGCTACTTCGAAGGGGACAAAATTGATAGCCACGAATAAATAAATATTATTGGCAGAAAACGAAAAGTCTCGTTATTCTTTTATCACACCTCGTACGTTGGCAGTAAGGTAGCTTATTTTTAAATAAAAAAGAAAACATAATGTGTTTCGAATTAAAACGTAAGCATATTTTTCAAGCAAACTATTCTTCTATTATATGTATTTAAGTTTATTTTATTTACGTAAAAATTATGAAATTTGTTGATAAAATAAATAAAAATGGGAAATTCCGTAAAAAATAATAAAACCTTATAGAATACTCTAGTAAATGTAATATTGTGTAGAGTATGTTAATATAAACAGAAGAACTGAAAGCTGATTATTTAGAATGAACCACACTATCTTGATTCCAAGTACAGAGAAATTGTATAATTTTAACTTCTAGACTCGTTGTAGAGTCTTCTTATTTCGAAAATTCTACTTTCTAAATTTTTCTTATTACTCTGCAACGTTAAAAAATGAGGAGGTTTTTGGGGTTTTCACCCAGCAAGGGGCTACAGGAAGCGCCAAAAGGGCATTACGGTCTCAAAAGCAAACGTGTACATCTTTTTTCGTAAATTCAGCCTTAGCACTGCTTGTACTTGTAATAACCATGTTTTAAGACATCTTATAGTGTACTTTATTTCAGAAATAAGAGACCCCGAATTTAAAATACAGCAAGTTAAAATTTTTTGTATGTGCAAATAGTGTGAGAGAAGTAGTGATATGAAATACCACAAATTTAAGAGGGCACATGAGATAGAGTCTATTTTAGTAAATGATGGAAAATCTTAAAGATTTTTACTAACAATACTCATAGGTATTTTTTGTATGTGGGTTTTTTCTTTATATGAAGAAAACGAGGACCGTGAATGGTATTCTATTTTTCACATTAGTCAGTTTTTACTATTTCTTTTGTTAAATATAATAATATCTACAGTTTAAAATCAATTTTTTATTTTGTTATATTTATCAACTTTCCGAAATCATTCTAATTATTTTTTAGAAATCCTTTTTCCCAAAGTATACTGAAAGTTACGCCCGTCTAATAAAAGTAATTTTTGACGCTAAGGAGCAACGGGTAAAAGATCTAACTCTATAATTCAATCTTTCAATTTTTAAAACATTCATTTTATTACTATACTTTTCTGTGGAATAGGTTTCGGAAATGGATACTGAACTGAATACGGACACGGTCACTGAAACGAAAATAGATGCGCAGGCACAAACAAATAATAAAAAGTATACTGAAAGAGAAGGGGGCTGAGGGCCTAGTCACTGAGAAATCTCAGATTGATGCGCTTGAAATCTTAGGAGAACTATTTGAAAAACTTTTGGAACTCCTGGTTTCGAGAAGTTTTGGGAATCTGGGAAGTCATAACAATCTCAAAAAAATATGAGCATTCTCTATGTGTTAAATTTCACCGAATTCGGCGTACTATGAAAGATTGGTGTTTTACCAAACTAAAACAGATACCACTAAATTTCTGGCGCTTGCTGATCTTTTCTGGTTCCGTTTAATAATGATAAAGTATTGTCCCAAGAAAATGCGAACTAATGAAAATGATCTAATTTATAATTTAGAATCACTAACTGAGGAACTGTTTGGGAGTAATTCTACTCGCGAAAAGAGAGATATGGATTTAGATAAACCTACATGCGAAGATATCGTAGAAGGTCAAAACAAACTAAACGGTGAAACTTCAGTAAAGGTCATATATTCGGGCTCTGCAAAGCCATCTAAAAATGGCTGCAGTCGTCGAGAGGTTTCCTACAACCAAACTCAAAGGCGACCAGGTTAAGGCAATTGAAGGGGCATTGGAAATGAATATTGATGGGATGCAGCGAGGAAAAGTCATCTCAAGATTTAAAGATCGCTGCTTCAAGAATGATCCTTTTATCTAAAGGTAGAAGGATACCAGTGTAGAATCCGCCTTTCAAGACATGAGTCGTAACAATGATTCTTTCAAATACGAAAGGAATACATGAAAAAAAAGAGCAAGAATTTTTTCAGAGGAAACGAACTAGAAAACTTGAAGTAAAAATGGAAACTTGATTTCTATTTTCAAGTCTGGATATTATCAAAATGAAGCTTCATCGGGCTAAAGTCTTAAGCAAACGCTCCACGGTGGAACAAACATGTTTTGCCAGCTTGGTCAGATTGGTCTTGCAAGTCGAACTTTAGTGGCATAAGTAAGAAGAGCGTGTTACTAATTTATTATACATCCATTTAAACACCTAGGCCAGAATGTTATATCATACGTGATAATGATTTTATTGGTGTACCAAGGTTTTCTAGTAGAGGCTTAGTATCAATAATGATCAAGCTCCATGTACGAGTCAGGTGTCAGCCTGTAGTGATTTGCTGCCTGTACCTAGTATTTAACTCCCAGGATTCATTACCAATCGAGGTGTGGATACATTTGATGGCCTACTCTACCGCTCACACAAGAATAGCGTTCACTAAAGTTTATTAACCTAACTTGTTAACCTGAACTAATCTTTCATACTGGCATAAAACATTATTCATATATCAAAGAAAAGATTATAATAAAATCAATCAATCTTAGCCAAATATGCGATATATATCTTTTGTCTCTTGTTGAAGACCAATTATACGCATTTTTAGCCAAATAATCCGAATATGAAATAAAAAATAGGGGTTCCCATTTAGGATTTCGAACTATCCCCCACCCCCATCCCAGGGGTGGTGTAGGGGAATCGATTTTAACATTAGTGATATTTGAAAGTTTCAAGTTAAAAAAATGACCCGGTAATATTTTAATTCTAAGAATAAGAAACATAAAATATAATGTGTAAATAGTAAAGATTAAAAATTTTAGGTCTGGAAACTAGTGCAGTATTTCAGTGAGGAATCTGATAAATGAGCAACAACGAGAAATGCTGTCGTCTCTTTTTTTTTTGTAAAATCCCATCCCGTTCCATATAAGTGAGCATCTCGATAGATCGTATATTTCGATCAACTGCCTTGTCAGTATTAAAAATGACATTCATAAATCAACAAATATCATGTTTATCATCGTAAACTAATAAAGTAGACCAAGGTGGAACAAAACCATGTTATTCAGAGTAAAATGTGTATTTCCATTAAATTATATAATTTTTTTATTTAAAACTAGGCCTTCTAAATATGATTTTTAATAGTATAACTGTCTTGGTTTTCTATCTCATTAGATTATTTTTTGTTTAGTATTTGTGGTTATGTCTCATATCTGATGCATACAGAAATTTTTTTCTAATTATGGATTGCTTAGGTCAGAAAGGCCTAAACGCTAGCGTTTGTAGTCATCGCTGCCTTTCCTGCATCATTTTAAGTTCTGCTCGTGGCCACCAGACCACTGACAACTTTCAGCATTAAGTAATTCCTCGTGAAAATGACCATACTGGTCTTTTCCGGATTTACCGACAGTCCTGAGCTGTCGCACCAGATCTCTACAATGCGTAGCGCCGACCTTTTAAAGCCCATCAACGTTTCCATATGAGGCCCCCTATCTAGGATTACAAAGTAATTCCCATATCCCTGGGTATAATACCCCTCTTTATTAAATCTACCAAGGAGGCCATCCACTACCATGTACCACAGGAGGGGCGACAGGACACCCCCCTGTGAGCACTCCGTGGCGCTACTTATTTAACTAGGCCTTCACGCTATTTGGTTTCGAGTCTTCTTCGTCGTAGCATGCTTCCTATCCAGCTTACCTGCTGGTTTGGCACACCACACCTTAAAGCCTCTCGACAGATAACTTCTGGAGGAGTATTAGTGAAGGCACCCTCTATATTCAAGAAAGTTCTCACAGCATACCCCTTTTATCCCAACTGCAGTTCCAATTTTGCCATAACGGCATGGAGTGCCGTTTCTACCGAGATGCGACCCTCTGTGCAGCGGTGAGGCCAAAGTACCTCATCGCTGATATATCTCTCGACCAGCCTCTCCAACGTCTTTAGAACAGAAGACGTTATGCTGATCGGTCTAAAATCTTTTACAGCAGTATTAGCCCTCCTTCCCAGGTTTTTGAATAAAGGCCACGCTACCATCCTTCCATGCCGATTGCACGTGTTTTAGCCCGATGCTTGCCTTAAATAAATTCGTCAGTCGAGGGACGACAAATTCCAGGGCTTTTTGTAAAAGCACTGGGTAAATGCCATCCGCCCATGATCATTTAAAACGGCAGATGGACCGTACGGCTTATACCTCTTGGCCCTAGTACTTTCTCCTCCAGATCGGTTTAGATTCGCTGAAAACTGGGGAAGTGAACTTCCATCAGGTAGTTCAGCGTTGCTTCTTCGTCTGCAGAGCCTCGCTGTTTACGGAATATCTTTCGATAATTGGCAGAAGCCCCTCCAGTCATCCTGCTTACACTTCCTTATATTTTCATTGTTTTCATACTGGGCCGTATTATAGGCCGTATTATAGTCTAAAGGCAATTTGGTTCTATTTGCCGTATTGCAGAACGCTCTTGTCTTTTTGCAGAGTTTCTCCAGGTGCGTATTCCACAATTCTGCTCAATTCCTAGACTTAATTGTGATTGTGATTTTATACGATGTAGTCAGAGCTCTTCGCAGAAAATCCGCGGCATGCTCTAACACATAAATGCTGCTATAATTTGTGGGAAATTTCACTAGCCTTCCTCTGAGTTCCTCTTTATATAAGTCCCAAAGTGTATTTCTAGGGTTTCTGATTTTTGAAACCGCTGGTTTCCCTAGATTTATCTAAAACAAGATATATTTGTAGTCTGAGAGAGTCTCCTCATCGGAGACACTCCAGTCGACAACCCTACTCATCAGCCGCTCCAGGCATTGTGTGAGATCCAGAACCTGATTCCTGTTTTTAATATGGTATGTCGGAGTATCACCTTGATGCCTGCTAGGCATTCGATTAAATCTCTTCCTTTGTTATTGATATTTGTGCTCGCCCACGCTGTATCCTGCGTTATCCTGGAAGTGCTGAATTATAATGTCCACGCCTCTGAGAGGCGGAAATCCTTCAGCTTTGTCAGGGAAATAAGCCGCGGCAATTAAAACCTCTAGTCTTTCTCCGCTTCTGCTCCGGAGGCTCGCCATAATAACAGTGAGATCCCTGGAGCAGAGCTTAGGCACCAAAATCGCATCCATACCCTTCGCAGCTATGCATGCCCTTGGAGCTTTTTCGCGTGGCCCCTTATAAATAGTGCCACACCCTGAAAAGCAGCTAATCCTTTCCCTGTATAACCAGGGTTCTTGGATTAGGATGAGCCCTGTCTGCATCACTGACATGCGTCTTGCTAGAAGCGCCGAGGCTCCTTTTCTGTGGTGCAAATTAATCTGCATCATGGAGATTTCGGTCTCAGCCATTGAAAGGCAAAGTCGGCGCATCCCCAGACGCTTCTGGTCTCCCTCAGGATCCCTGCTGGGTCGCCGTGAAGGTAACCAGCCTGATTGTTTCGCACGTCTTCTAGTGTATTGCTACCTGCGGAACCTTATGCTTTCTTTGTTATGTTTAAGGAGGGTTTGGAAACGGGTCACTCATTCCTTTTTGTTTGTTTTTTAAGACATTCCGATATAAAAGTCCCACGAAAAGCTTGGGAAATAGAAAAGGTCCCCTGCGGAGCCCCTCATGCAGAGGTTAGGCCAAATACTATGAGATTCGATCTGGTTTCTTAAAGTCCCCGATAACACACCTCTTTTATGGCCGCCGCCTGTTCAATTCTACTAAGGGAGGCTGGCTGGGGTGTTCATATCTTGGCTTAGGGAGCATATGATCTCGCGTCCTCAATAATCCAGGGGGTTTTCCAGTACCCCCTAGAAGGACCGCACTTTAGTTTAGATCCCACTGACCGGAGTCCTTTAGATCCCCAGAGTAGTTATTGCTCGTTATGCAGCCTCTGTGGTTCACCTATTCCGGACTATAGTCCGGTGAGACCCGTAAGCCTTCCAGCCAACTACACGGTCTCGCTATCCCTAAGAATTGTTCGATAGACTTGAAGAAATGAAAAATATTTGAAGGAATTTCACTCGGAATTTTATATATTTTAGGATATTTCAAAACATTTGAAGAAAAATTTTATTTAAATTTTATTTAAGACATTTTTTGGACAAGAATTCTTTAAATAAAACTTTTTTTAGAGAACTTATGTCGCATCATTAGCTTTTTGGTATACAGAGAAATACATATAATAATTACGAAACTAATTTTCAATTTTAAAGTAAAGTAGCATATATTACGCAGGCCGGCAAAATTTGTTCTCGAAGACTGAACTATGTGACCGCGAAGAATTTTCGTGTACTAAATACGAATCCGTTGTCTAAACTTTTCCTATACGTCAGCTTTTTCAGATATCCTAACCTAAAAGTGCCAAAATGGCTATTTTAGCCATATTTAAGATAATATAACATGATAAGAAAATTTTTCTCCACAATGAAAAACTAGAAAAGAAGAGGAAGAATGTAAACAAATGGTTAATGTTTCATATTTTTAAGAAAAAAATTGCTGATCGTGTTATATTTTCTCAAATATGACTAAAAAAAGCCATTTTAGCACTTTCAGGTTAGGATATATCTGATACTTAATGTATAGGAAAAATTTTGATAACGCATTTAGTTTTAGGATACCAAAATCCTTCGTGGTCACATGGTCCAGTCTTTGGGTACAAAGAAATGTCATTTTGGCGCCCTGTGTTATACACGAATAATTTCCAAACATTATGATTCCATGTAGGAAAGATCATTTAGCTAGTTTGAAGATTGTTTTCTATTTAGTTCGGAATGTATAAGTGGTGCTAGAGAAAAAGCAAGCTATGCATGAGTTTAAGCGCATTGAACACCTAGCCGATTCATCGCTCATATTTCCACGGTGCTTTCTGATAATAAGCGAACCTAAAATTGTTGTAAGATCTGGCAGATATTTTCAAGAATCAACCATTCTTTCTTAGAGAGAAGCAAATGGTTAAAACTTATAGCATTTTGTAACAAACAGAACTAATGGCTTTTTTATTTCAAGCGCAAATTGAACCATTTCGGAACTGGAGTTGCACCTGGTACGAAAGTTGATGATTCGACATCTAAATCAGACTTCAGAACAACCGCAACATATCTTGCATTTATTTCTCCATTTTTCGAAATTTCTCAATTTAGTGAGCACTCTCCACTGTTTAATAAATAAAGCATTACATATATTGACCTATTCTTCGATATCACCAGTTTCTTCCATGTCTTCAAGGTTTGTTTCGTCGCCGACGCGTTCTTCGCGATTTTCATGAACTTCAATACATCCGTGATTTTCGCCTTCTTCGTCGTAACTATTACTACCATATTCAAGCTTTACTTCCTTCAGCATATCATTGATGATATAGATTTAAAATATGTACATAATATCGGAAATGCTAATTGTCAGTCAAAAGTCGGAAAAAAGACAATTCTCTCATAATTGCTGTATTTTTTGCAGGCTTTAGTCACTTAATGCTTTAGCAGTACACGCCTATATTTGACGGTGGCGCCATCAAACGAGCCTGCAGGTTTTAAGATAAGATAATAGATGCTTGAGGTTTTATCCAGATAATTTGTAGATAACCTAATTAAAAAACATAATAAATTGAAAAAACCAATAGAAAAAACAAATAAAAATACATAGAGAGATTTATGAAGTGTGCCAGCTGGTGTTTATCTTCCAAGACGATAAACTCCACATTTCTGAAGTCGATTTCGTCATCCACTAAATCGAATTCAACTTCAGGGCTGTGGATTTTAACTTCTTGGACTTCCGAATTCTCTCTTTCACTTGATTTACCCATTTTTAACAGGACAAACGAACAAAACATTTTACATGTTCGGCGTCATTTGACGTTGGACGCGCTTTTGGTAAACAATGGATGAGCAAGAGAGAAAGATGAAACTTCAACCCCCTCAGCGACGTGTAGCGGGGAAAGACCTGCAGAGCCATCTAACGAGCCCGCAAAAGAGGACCAGAATATGTGCGATAACGATTGCCTATACTAGTGGCCACAGCCTGATTCTTAGAAGCATTGTCTACTGATATCTTGAAACCTCCCTCTCAAACAATTCGTCACGACATTGTAGAAAAACTGAAGCGATTGCTCTGTCTGTATGTTCGCTATTCGAAGGAGAGAGGTCAATAAGGAGCGATGACAAAACCCAAACATCAGCAATAAAAAGCATGGCTATGCCATGATAAGACCGACCTCTAATTAAAGTCCATTTGTCCAGGGTGCCAGAACATTTTCGACTCTTGTAAATCGATTGATTGTTTTCCTATCAAAGCTTTAAGTTCGTTACGTTTAGGCTCGTTTGCCTGTGGATTTATTTAATGGAAATAATATTGGGTTTCATTGTCATCAACCAAATTGCACGACAGACACTTTTTTACCATCCATTAGACTGTTTTCTTGTTGAATTACTCTTGAGCAAACCTCTATCGAATACAATGAGACTGTTTTCTTGTTGAATTACTCTTGAGCAAACCTCTATCGAATACAATGAGAATAATGTCAAACTTTAATTAAAGAAGAAAATTTTTTACATTTTTTTTAATAAATAATTTTGTTAATAATTTACATTATTTTAACAATTGAAAAATCTTTAAAAAGTTATAGTAAACATTCACTCAATGACCCCTCTCTATGACTCAATGACTCTATGAATTCGTTTCGAATTTTTCTTTTTACATTTTTTTTCGAACTTGCCCCCACCCCCACCCCCAGGGAGCGGAGTGTATGTACTCCTTAGAGCCATTCAGTTTTATTTTTAAAAAATTCCTAATTCTTTAGGGGTTTGCAAAAATCAATAAAAACTGATCAGTAAAGGTCAGGCCAGATTGGTGAGTTCGCGGCTTGTTCTAAAAAATTACAATTAACCCGATAACCCGTAATTTAAAAAATGAATAGCAGAGTTTATCCTAAAAGTGTGGCTTTGTAATGACATCTAAGTTAGGTAAAAATTACTAATATATATGGTGAAAACTCTTTTTTTTACTAATTAGAAAGAACAAATTTGACTGTGAATTAGTAAAAAGTAAATCATTTACAGTAGTTTTCTAATCAATAATTTTTTAACCAAATGAATTCATCAAGATGAAGATGAATTCATCATTAATAAATCAGTAAACGACCTTGAATTAGTTTTCGGGTTTGGTTAATCCTATATGTTTGTTTCAAATTGGTAAAAAAATATTTAATTTTGCATGCCTGACCAATTCTGAATATTAAATTTCTCATAAATGAA
Organism: Druon quercuslanigerum; assembly: GCA_010014905.2. NCBI lineage: Eukaryota > Metazoa > Arthropoda > Insecta > Hymenoptera > Cynipidae > Druon > Druon quercuslanigerum. Next base: position 18,921 of record JAAAKG020009813.1, read on the forward strand.
GTATAAAATATCAAAATTTAAAATAGGTTTATCAAAATTTAAATATCAGGTCTATATTTCGTTGAAATTAATTCAGTTTGTGGTGGAAATTATGGATACACGTTTTCTTATTCTTTGATATGCAGTTTCTTAAAATAACGGGTTACACTGTGATATTTTAATTTGTCGTCTTTAATGTTTCTAAAAATTCGTTCAAAGATTTTACATTCTTTTTTCTTCGTTGTATTGTATGGGGTCGTGATTTGTCTTGATACCAATTAAATTGGGATATTGAATTGTACACGTATATATTTTGGCTATTTTTATTTTTGTATAGACTGTCAAGATTAAAGAATTTATTTTTAATAATATGAAGAAAAATACCTTCAAATACTTGGCTCTTCCTCAATATTGCCAACTCAATCTATATTCGACGATGATTTCTTGCGATTTGAATTCTCCAAATGTTCGACGAAAGTTTTAGTATTCGACATTTTTTTCGACTGTTATTATTATTTGACATAATTAAATACATTTGCGTCAGCGATGTTTCCACCGATAGGTCAAGTGAGGAATGAGATAAAACGAGATGAGACGAGACGATAAAAATAAAAGAGCGAATGATCTCAGTTTTGAGAAACTTCTCGAACAACGAAAATGAGAAAGAAAACCGAGCATCTCTTATCGTTATGCAACACTAGTAAAAACAAAACAAGCCTGATACAGGAATTTAACTGTGTAACGTTTATAGCTTTATTGAACCAATAAAAAGGATATATTGCGCAAATTGGCAATGGTCTACGGCACATGATCTTAGATTATGATGTGCCACCTCCGCCAACACAACCCGGCGTGTGGGAGGCTGATGAGAACATTTAAAACAGCAGGTAAATAATTTACAAGAACGAATAAGATAGCAAGTCGTATGAGATACACAGAAAAATTATCAAGAATACTTATTAGTTAAACTTATCGAATTTAATTTTAAGAAAATGATAACTTTCATCGGTATTACGTGTGTCACCTTAGTCGTTTTCCCTAAACCTATTGGTAAATATAATAACTATAATTTGAAATAAATTTAGAATTGCACCATATTCATACCATCTAATTATAGTTCTTTACTTCAGAATTAGGTTGGAAACATAAAGACAGCGCAATTCATCCTTATCCTATTCAATTATTTAATGTTCACTATTACGAAAGTTATGTAAATGAAAAACAACCTTACCTGATAGAAGAAGACTTCTGCGAGGTAGGATTAGACAAAAATCAGGAGTATGTAATTGGATTATACCTAGTTGAGCATTTGTTTCCATTAATGGCACGTAGAGCAGATCTTAACAATAACTATGGAAGAGTTAAAATACGCATAAATAACGATATCGCCAACGTGACAGTACCAATATTGGAGAAGGATTCTTTGAATCATCGGTTCTACAAGGAATTTGGGCCAAACAACATTCGTTTTGCCGAGATACATAATAATAATACCTAGTATATATTGGCGGTGGTGTGGCCTATCTTTTCATAAAAAAAAGAATGTTTTCCAAATCTAAACGTATGTATATTTTCCAAACAACCAACAATATTCCAGATTGATAAATTTTTAAATATTCAAATTATCTATGTGACTTCGTTTGAGTTGTTCTCTATATCGAATTAAGTATATTTTCTTACGTTCACATTCAGATATTTGATAATAAAATAAATAAAATCAGGCTATTCTACAACACGTTATTACACCTTATATAATTCTATGGTATATATAATATATTGTGGAGCATGTTAATATTAGCAAAAGAACTCACAGCTGATTCTTTAGACGCAGACACGCTATCTTGATTCCATATGGCATAGAGCAGTCGTTATACAACGTAAAAACTACATTTTAAAGTTGCTCGTTTTGTGAGAAATACGCAGAAATGGTATAAGTTTGACTTTCAGTTTTCAAAAATATAAAAAGTTCAAGAGTATTTCTCATAAACATTTCACTTATTTTATTTTAATTAGGCACTTAAATCAGCTATGTTTGATTCTGCTAAATAACACATTGTGTCAAATAATAGATTTAATACTTTCACGATGGTTCATTCTGATAAAGAATATATTTCGGGTTTCGATCGTGTACAAAACTACGAATTTTGCCGACGTTTCGTGAACATTGCAGTTCACTTCTTTAGGGCTGACCTGAAACTG